>JAKTSJ010000037.1:0-132029 GCA_030580115.1 Kregervanrija pseudodelftensis
AACAACAACAACAACAACAACAACAACAACAACAACAACAACAACAACAACAACAACAACAACAACAACAACAACAACAACAACAACAACAACAACAACAAATTCACAAGTCTTTAGTTAGCGATTCTGACGAGTTTATAAACTCCTTATTAAATGGGAATTTAGGCGGTGATGCTGCTTATAACTAATATATTATCCATACATATTTTTCATTTTTTTTATATAATTCTATACTATACAAATATCTTTTTTTTCCTATTTTTTTGCTTATCTTTTTTATTTGGATTCTTTTTATTCTTTTTTGCCACTTTTGCAGTTTATACACATACATTCCTTTCACTGCTCATCATTTTTTTACTTATGCTTTTATTAATACTGTATTTCTAATATCTAATTTAATTTGATCTAATTTATTTTATACTCTCAATTTACGAAAATGTAACTAAAATTGACGTAGCGATTTTCCGCCATAGAAAATTGTTAAATCGCTACGTACATATCGTAGCTGATACATTTTTTTTATATCCTATACTACTTTTTATTAGATCTTTAAAATTTTATACCCAGATCAATCGAACATGAGAAGGTATATCCCTGATTTAATAACTCAAACAAAGGATACTGATCCTGATCTACGTTTCATGGCGCTCAATGACCTTGAAAAGGAAATGTCAAATTCGTCAAATAATATTTCACCGCATCAAAGAATGATTTACGGTGAAGTTCTTCTTCGTTGTTTAGATGATGAATTTTCTGAAGTTCGTACTCAAGCATTAAAATGTTTTGAATCACTTACGCCATCGTTGGGTCCAAATATTATCAATATTATCAAACATTTATCAAATAAAAAACCGGAGAAAATTTCAATTACATCAACAATCTATACAATGGCAATACATAATATACTTAAAAATTTACCAACAGATGAAAAGACTGATAACCAAATCATTAAAATTTTGTTAATCGAAATGTTTAATGATAAGTTGCAATTTTTTTCAACAATAGATTATATTGAAATTTTAATCGATATGTTAGAATATTTGGGTAAATATATGTCAATCTCACAATTACAAAACGTGATCAATCTATTAATTGAATCATCATATGATGCGGATACAATTATTGCTAAAAAATCAGTTACAGCTTTAAATTTAGCTCTAAGACATGTAAATCATATTTCGGTAATTGATCAATTTTTTGCAAATGTTTTAAGTTATTATTCAAAAAATAAATCAACAAAATATCAAATTATAACGTTATCAATTTTGGGAAGTTCAGTATCTGCAAATCCTTCATTGATTTCTAAGTTATTCCAAAATATTTGGAGCGTTAGCTTAGAATGTTTACACTTAAATTTATTAAACCAAGCAGATGATGATTATGATAAACAACAAGAATTGGAGGATATCAGGATTGAAGCAATTTCTGTTTTATCAAAGTCTTATTCAAATTTGCCCTTAGATATTGTTGAGAATTATGTTGTTGACGGATTAAACATATGTTCTAAATTTATCGATTATGACCCTTATGGCAGCAATGAAGATGAAGAAGACAAAGTGGAAGATTTAGATGACGATATTTATGTTGATGAATATAGTGACTATGAAGAAGAAATTGATGATGATGATAACGATGATGACGAAGGATTCGCATGGAAATTGAGACGCGATTCAATCGGCGTGGTTGGTATTATTATAAATCATAATCCTATTTCTCTTCCAATTATTTATAAAGTTTTATTCAATAAATTGATTAATCAATTGAAGGACAAAAATAATAGCGTTGTTATTTCAATCATTAAAGTTTTAACTTTGCTGTTTAAAAATTCAGCAAAAGATGGTGCCTATTATAGTTTGAAATCTTTTAACAGCCTAACTAAAGCTACTTCCAACTCTAGAAGAATGTCCGATATTAGCATGCAAAATGAAGATGACCCATTTACTGTATTAGTTGCAAATTATTCCCAAATTTGTGGAAACTTTTATAAATTACTTAACAACAATAATGCTGATAAAATTGGTTTCTTTTACGAGTTTGTTACAGATTTATCAAATGCTTTGGAAGATTTAGAAGGTGACTTTTTAGAATTATTTATTGTCAAACTAAATGAATTGAACGAAACGGGTAATAACATTGAAACTGTCAAATTTTATTCTTCATTATTAAAATATAATTCTTTACAAAGCTTTGGTAATAAGGGTCTAAATATTTTAGTTAACTTTTTAACGTATTCTTTAAATTCAGGCAGTCACGAGTTAATTCTTGATTCATTATCTTTATTGTATGATATTTTGTCAGTTTATGTTACCCGTGATGAGCTATCCGAAGAAAATTTGAGAACGTTTGCTAAAACTATAACTCCATTGTTAATTGAAAAAACTACAAATAAAAATTTTTCAACGGAAATTAGACAAAAATCATTAAACTCGATTTGTGCACTTGCTGTTAATGTTCTACTGGTTCCACATGAAGCTCAGAATATATTAAAAATGTTTACTGAAACTATTAATATCGAATTCTTAGTGATCAGTAATTTGGTTTCTATTGCAAAAATTATTAATTCCGGAAAATTAAATAAATGGATTACCTCTGAATGGATTCATTATATCTTGAGATATCTTGTGGATTATTTATCCATGAACGATTTACGTACTCACTCATTGCGTACCATTGAATCATTTGCAGCTTCAAACTTGTTAAATGTTGACGATGATTCTATAATTCTTAATCAATTCTTAAAATTAGACAATGAAGATAAATTTTCTGCCGATAATTGTGTCAGTACTGGCATAATTCTAAAAGGTATTGTTGATAATGTTAACATTGCGAATCAATTGGATAATATTATGAAATTGATTGTGGATTTAAACAAATTAGGCACTTTTGATGAAAACTGTTTACCTTCCTTAACCAAATCACTGTTACGGCAAGCTGATTCCGAGACACTAATCAACGCTGCTTTAAAATTCGGCAAGCAAACAGATTTAAATATTTCGAAAATTCTAGCAGTTTTATCTGTCTCATCTGGTAAATTGGATTCTATTGGCCGAATTTTAGATGATTTGAATAAGGATTGTCAAGTGTACTTCTCAATTGTTTTCTTAGAGCAGGTTTCTAAATCAATGGATTTAAATTGTGGATTACAACCGTTTTTAAGATTTTTTGATCTTAACGAAAAGGAGGGCATTCAAGAAAAAGCCATCATTATTGTCTCTACCATTTGTTCTAAAAACCCGGGAAAGTATTTACCGCAATATTTGAATTATTTAAAGGAAACCAAATATCTCATTCCTTCTTTCAAATGTTTAGCTTCAATATTGACATCTTTAGACCTAAACAAGGACATTGCCACTGATATTTTAAATATAATTTTTAGTATTCAAAGTAGTGCGTTAAATCTAAATGAACAGCAATATACATTGGCCGCTGAATGTCTCAGTACTTTAGTTTTAAAGTACTCAGATTTCATTAAAAAGCTTTTACAAACTTTATCTGATCCTCTGACCTCAAGATTACTACAAATTACTATTGCCTCAACCATAAAGTTTACGTTTGGTAATGAAAAGTTTTTGGAAATTACTGAAATTTCTCTATTAAGTAAATATTTGGAATTAACCACCGAAAAATTTGCATTCGATACAGTCTTATTGTTTAAACAAATTGGTATATCTAATTTAATTATAGGTATCCATAAAAAACCAATGATTACAATTCCTCTAGTTTCCAAAATAATTCCTAAATTTATTGAAGACCAAATGGACCCAAAAAAGGAATATATACGGGTTGTCCAAATTGGTCCTTTTAAACATAAATTAGATGACGCTTTGAATTTTCGTAAATTAATTTATGAACTTATTTATTCTTTACTAAATTCAATGGAGACACATAACAATTTAATTATTTTATGTAATGTAAATTGGGCTGATGTATTAAAAAAGTTTTTGACTAGAGGCTTAAAAGATGATCAATCTATTGTTTCAATTTGTTTGTTAACAATTTTGAAAATATTTGCTTTAAAACCAACAATATTCACAGGCACTGAATTAATGGATCAATTTATCACATCTTCAAATAAGATATTAAATAAGAAATTGAAAGATGAAGCACCAAAACAGGATATTGAAAAGAGAAATGATTTAATTAAAACACTATTGAGATTTTTAAAGAAAGTGGATGTTTTGGTGGAAAACTCTTCTTTAAGGCTTGAAGGTAACGATTCAAGCTCTTGGACCAATTTTTTTAAAGAATTGAAGGCAAAATATCCAGTTATCGATACGGAAGATTCAGTCTTCACTTTAAAACGTTATTAAATTTATTGATTAAAAAATCAAAAAAAATTATCATTATCCAAAATAAAGGTATATTTATATTGTAATCCTTAGTAAACATAAACACCGATAATCCTATCCTTAAAATCCTGAGAAAAGATTCAAAGCTTCTTGAAATCCATGATCCCACTGCCAAACAAATTTACCACCACCCCTTGCTTTAATATGTTCATCCCTTCTAGCAGTTTGCCATGCAACTACTCTACCTATTCTGGAGTTTTGAAATTTGGCGAATTCTAAACAATCTGCCCAACCGGTAATGAATCCTTCTTTGAACCTCCAATATTCAAATTTTTCATTTGGGTTCTGGCTATTCCAATAATTGGAGTGATTTTCAAATGCTGTATTCAGATAGTTCTCATAATCTCTTTGATTTGGTAAACGGTCAATTCTTGTTTTTCTGCATGGAATACAACCTCCAGAAACCATTGGTCTAAACCCCCATTCACCACCATCCCCATGTTGAAATTTATAACACCAAAAATATGAACCAGTTTTTGCTCTCTGGTTGAACAAAGTAATTTCTTTGTTACCATAATCTCTAACTTTATCATCCCTATTACAACCCTGTGATTTATTCCACGTGCTGCCATCCAAAACACATGAATATTCACCGATAATAAAGTCTGCTCCAAATGAAAGATTAGTCAACACACTGGAATCCAGGTCAGAAATAATTTGATCAACATTCTTCTTTTTATCGTCATCAGAAAAACATCGGTAAACATGGTCATCAATAACAACGCCCAACTTTCCAATATCACCGTTGGATTTGTCAGCTAAAAATTTAACCCATTGGTCTGCCCACCAACCGTCACTGATTACTATAGGAATATCTTTATCTTCTCTACGAATTGCATTAATTGCTTCAGTGTAATAGTATTTTTGGCCTTTTGCTTCGTTGTCAAAACTTGATTCGTTGACTATTTGAATGCCTGAAATATTATCATATTGTTTTAAATCTTTAGCAATGAAGGAAACTACATCAACCGCACGTTGAATAGCATGGCCATCATTCCAAAATCCGGGCCGACTGAAAACTTCACCACTATGATCTCCGGTATTTGCTCCATTGGGAACCGCATGTAAATCAACTAGAACTGAAATATTGTAAGCTTGTGCCTTTTTAACATAATAATCAATAAAAATTTTCCATGCATTTTGGTACACAGGGGCAACTTTTTCAAAAGAGAATCCTTTAGTAAAATAACCACTATTGACAGTCCAATAACCAATTGGTATTCTGATTGACTGAACACCATTTTCTCTAAGCCAATTCCAATCATCATCCGAACAATACGATTTCCAATGATTCTCCACTTGGTTTCTGGTACTATCAATGCCATTTTTATTAATATTATTCATCATGGCATCTAACTCGACAGTTGCATTACCAATAAACATATCATCATAAATATATTTTTCAAGAACAAACAAAGAGCCAAAATTAACTCCGAAATTCTGTCTTGATTGATAAATGGATCTAGTAGTGGGAGCACCTCCTCTAGGGGCAGCTGGTGCACTTGAAGTAATCGAAGAAACACCTAGTTTCTGTTTCAAATGATCAAACATGATATTAAATTTGAACTGTAAAACAATTAAAAAAGAAAATTAACCAGGTAACATACCAAATCAGACACAATCAGACTTAATTGCATTTGGCAGAAAAACGTGACAGTAAGAAAATATTGGGACAAAATATCCGGACTAAGTTGAGCTATACAACAGAACCATGTTATTAAACGTTGATATTCTACGATTAACTCACTCACAATACAAAACATGGTTTCAAAGTTATTCAAGGTAAGTTTACTCATCACAATGAATATCTAGTTTGTATGATGTACAAAATACTAACAAACTTTGTCATACGTTGTCATACTAAGCAGACAGGGATCTGTGTTGCCTCTGCTTCATCCTTCTATTTATCATCTGAAAAATCTATTCATTGTGAATCCAAGAGAGAATTCTACACGAGAGATACCACTGCTACTCTTCCAGGACTTCCAAAGGAAGAAGAACCACAGCTTCCAAAATTAGTGCAGAAGGAAAACTCTGCCGAGTCTTTTTTGGAATCAAATATTAAAGAAGCCAGAGTTCAATTGATTAAATACTTAGAACTTTCTAAACAAACATATATTGAGCAATCTGATAAGTACTTTGATGCTGAAAGAAAGGTTACAGATACATTGACATCCTTGCACGACAAGAGAGAAGTTTTATTTCCAAACTCTCTATATGTTTTAACTGGTTTTTTGGCTGGTCTAGTATTAACTAGAAGAAGCAATATTTTATTGAGAGCTGCTGCTCCGATTACTTGTAGTTTGATTGCTTTTAGAATTTTTCTTCCTTCTACTTTTGATAGATCTTTTAGTTTTGTCTCCAAAGTGGAACAAGAAAAATTACCAGACGTTTACGCTAAACAAACAGAATTTATTAATAAAACAGAGGAACTTGTGAAGCAAACAAGTAGTATGGCCGCAGAAAATACAAGTTTAATTGATAGATATTTGACTTGCGCTAAGAAAACTTTTGGAGAATATACCGGCCTTAATGTTGATCAAACCGTCACTGAAAAGAAAAAATAGGTTTTATTTTAAAGATTAGACGTTATACAATTTCCTGATATTTATTTATTTTTGTTCATATTTTTTGTTTTAAAATTAGAAAACCATTATATTCTTAAAAATGTTTTTTATAATATAAGTAGGAAATGCTTATCTGTAGAAAAGACTAAACATTTTTTTGACACCTTTCAAAAATACTAAATTCAAAAATATGAGTTTAGTAGTTGGGTAAAAAATTAATTTTAGACGATCATGAATTTTCCTTTGAATGTGAAGAATAACTTAAATTCATTGAAAATGTATCAATTTCTAAATTAGAATCGGTGAAGCCCTTGAATTGAGAGCCAAAGTTTATATCACCGTAATCACATAAATTTAAATAAAGTCATAGTTTATATCCCCCCATTCAGATTCAGATTAAGAATCTTCAAAATCATCTTCTGACCCATCTTTAGAATTATCTTCAGAATCATCTTCAGAGCTATCTTCAGAACTATCTTCAGAATCACCTTCGGAGACATTATCTTTTTCGTCTCCCTCCCTATCAGCAGTAACATGCTCAACACTTGTTTCATACCCCATACTTTGAAAGTACTTTTCAATATCGTCAGCTTTTGCAGGGTTACAACTAATAAAAGACATACTTTTTTCAGAATCAAACAAATTGATAAAGTATTTTTTGAAAATTTCAACTAGATCCTCATTAGTAATCGCTTTTAATGCCTTAGTTAACTTGGAATTGTAATCCGGTCCTCTTTGAACTAAAACATCATCATATATTTTTTTGCCAGCAGCTTGAAATCCATTAGATTGAGACTCTGTTAATTCATTAATAATGGCACTAACTGCACCTTGTCTCATTTTTCCATCAATTTCAATCTTACCGCTCGCATAACCTTCTACTAGGTCTTTAGCAACTCCATAGCATTTTTCAACTTCAGCACCCCTATAAATAGAAAATGAAAGTTGACCAATATCAAAGGAATTATAGCAGTTAGCACCATAAGCAAGACCTGAACCTCTAATACCACGCCAAAATGGACCTTCAACACATTGCAAGTATGCAGCACCAAGAAGAATTTTAAAGGCATCAGCAGAAGTGTATTCATTAATAGGAATATTGGTAACAAGATTCATATAACTTGAGTCTGAACCAGGTGTGGTAACCACATAACACTTTCTAGACTTTGATAAACCTTCTGGAGAAAGAGTATGAGCTTGAATCGGAAGTGGAACAATATCATCAGTACCGCCGATTGGTGAAGCTTTAATAAATTTAGACCATGATGATACAGGTTTCTTAATTTTATTTGCATCACCGACGACAAAAACACGAGTATTTGATAATTTAAAAACTTGATTTCTCATTTCGTTTAGTTGCTTTTCTATAGGCTCAAAATCACCTGATTCAACTTGTTTTAAAACATCAATCAAATATTCTTCATGAGACAAAAAATCAGATGAATTCAGTAAAGATCTATCGGTGTACATTTTTTTGTTGATTAAAGATCTTAACATCGTTGTACCCGATCTCTTATATTCTGGTAAAGATTTAACCAATTTTTTAAGAGCAACATGAACTCTCTCTTTTGTAAATTTAGTTTTAAACAAAAGTTTAATATACCAATCAATTGCTTTGTAATAATCGGCTGCTTTTACGGTAATTCTAAAATTTAGTGATTCTTCAATAGCTCCACAAAATGAATTACTGAAATTATATTGAACTGTGTCTCTTTTTAATTGTTTAATAACATCTTCATAAGAGGTTACAGTACCGTCATCATTTTCAATTGGTAATGAAGTTAAGGTCTTGAAAACCTCCAACAATGGCATATACTTTTTATCAATTTCTAAGGAAGAAAATAACAAATAAATATCACAAAAGTTGGACTCTGTAATTTCAAAGTGCATATATAGTGGGAAATCTGCAGGCACATCATTTAAAATCTTCTTAGATAATGGCAATGAAATATCATTTGGCACATCTTTATTTAAACCAATCGCAACAGACTCAGTTTCAATGAAGTTAATGCTAGATAGGTCAGGGTGACCAAAAGAGTTTATGATCTCCTTTGGAATTGGCTTATCATTCAATTCTTGTGCCTTTTTTAATTTTTCATCTAGTTTTTGTAAGCCATCTTCACCTAATTCTGCTTTTCTATCATCAATCAATTTTTTATTCCGAATTTTTGATTTTTCATATAGCTCTTTGGAAGGTTTGGCAATAACAACGCATGATTTATTATCCAAAAAATATTCCTGGTAAACTTTCAGCCATTGACCAAGATCCCAAAGTAAAATTTCATCGAATTCTTTCAAAGTCTTTGACCAGTCCTCCAAATCCTTACCGTCGACATCACCATAACCAAATTCAAAAATTGCAAGAGTAGCTAATGATTCCGAAGAATTTTCTGCTTTGAAAACAAATTTCCATTTGGTTTGTTCAACCAAATCTCTTAGTCTAACAATATCCAAACTTTCTGGAGTACAATGTTCATTCATTAATTTGAAAATCAAGTCTGGTAGCTCATTAACTTTTTCAGTTGGAACATTATTAAAACTAATATTGATACCCGATCTAATATAACTATCGGTATAAAAATCAGCACTGGTTGCTAATGGTTGTTCAATTTCAATAAAATGTTTATTGAATAAAGAAACTGAAGATGATGTAAAATATTTACCTAATGTATCAATTGCTTGATCTAGAATTGAGTCTCTACCATCTGGACCAATCCAAGAAATCATTAGCTCACTTGCAGATTCATCTTCATCTGGAAATTCAACAGTCTTAATGACGCTGTCTGATAATGGTAAATCTTGGGGTGTGTCTAAAAACGGCCTTTTATTAGGAACTTCAGGTAAATCTTGTAAAGTAGAATCAAATTTAATAATTAATTTTAACAATTCTTCTTCTTCAATAGAGCCTGTAACAATAATACATAAATTGTCTGGCCTATAATTATCAGCATGATATTTTCTAATCGTATTGTTGTCTAAAGTACGTAGGTTTTTGGTCAAACCACCTGTCTCAGATTTATAACCTGAATTTTTATATAAAGTTCTTTGAGTTTCTAACCCCTGAATGAACCAGGATTGATTTTCAATACCTTGCATTTCAGAATAAACGACACCTTTATCTTTACCTTCGCCATCAATATGATAAACTTCCGTGCAACACGCAGCATCTGTGATAGTTGGATTAAATAAATGATCTAGATAAACTGGTAATAACATTTTGAAGCCGTCCCATCCAGCAGTTGTCAAAGTATAAACCGTTTGATCTGTCGCTGTCCATGCATTGGTTGAACTAAATGCTAGATTACCCAAAACATCCAATAAACCTTTATATGGATATTTCTTGGAACCCATAAAAACTAAATGCTCCAAAGTATGAGGACAACCGCTATCATTTAAGATTTCTGTAGCAACTGCAAAGTAGCCATTAACTATTGGAGATTTTTGATCGATGAGTGTAAGTTGTAGGCCTGTTCTTGATGATCTCCACTTCTTGATTTTAGCTGGGGCGTAGTCAACTTTAAAATTCGATTGCAATTGAAAGAAGGATTGTGTCATTTTTTTGGACATACGTTGCATTCAATATACTCTTTATCAGTCAGAGAATGTATAATGCATGTAAATAATAGTAAGATTTGAAAAAACTTCATGCAAACCGTGCGAAACTGGATAAACATTTTGAGGTTATACAATAACGTTTTTTTTGCAGTGGTCACTTGAAATAGGAATGACAACAGAATTTTTACAGTGTTCGAATAATATGTGGGATCTATCAATCTTAACAGTTGAAGGTGTCAGTGCATATTTCCAGGATAACCTGTTGCATATTCGACGGAACTATCAGTGTTGACGGTGTCATGCTTAGCTGCTTTATTTGCAAAGGAGAAGCTTCAATGAAAACGCATAATTTTGGATCCAACCGAGACAAGTTAGAGTATGGTTATAAGGTAGGTTATCAGGTTTTATCAAGGCGAACGATTACTAATAGTATAAGTCAGATTTGATACCGCATAATAATTTCTTATTTTGAAAGTACACAATACATCATATACCGAAACGACATGCTATGATAAACAATATTATGTTTCGATTATAGCCACCAGTTGTGTTACACTCATATTATTTTCAACATTGAAAGACAAGGAAAGCAATGAATGGACATGAAGTGATGGCCACATTATTCCGGACTCTGATTCTGCAAGATATATTAGGTATAACATGTGACATCTGAACAAACATTATCATTCTTAATATTTCCGTAATAAACAAACTGTTTTATATATCCTCATTGATGGTCTGTACTAGCGCGATCCAAATAAAATTGATCAAATTATAATAAAAAGAAAAAACAAACGAGGAACTAAAAACAAAAGAAGAAGCCAAGAAACAGAAGTGACAAAAGCAAGAAGAAGATAGGATGGCAAGCAACAGGACACATACAAAGGTTAAATTGAAGCCATGCCATTTGCTTTATGCCAAACCTGGTAATGCGTTAGATCACCTGCCAGCTTTGCATTCGCAAACTCGATCCCTCCGTTTCCAACCTACGTATAGCTGTTTTGATATAACCTTAGACTACATATTTGATTAATGAGTTGCTTTAATATTAGCATTCGAATTTCTAGGTATCTTGTTTCAAGTAATGGAGCATATACTTATTTGAATAACCGGGCCCTTCCAAGTTCAACTTGTCTTCCTGTCATTTAGTCGCTGTAGGTCAAATTTCTTTACTTAGTTGGCTTTATTTAATTTGCTTTCTAATGTAACCTTAGTCTTAAATATGGTCTGCCTGATGTTAAATTGATTTGATTATAGTTTGTCTAATGTTAATAGATAAGCAAGGGTTTTTCTTATCACAATCTGAATTAAAATCAATGTTGAAATTCTATTTATATTTGGATCAAAACGTTATGAAATATACTCCTCAATATAAGATCAATTAAATAATTTTACTTTTAAGGCTTGACTAGTACCACTATTAATTCATTCCCATTTGTATTACTACTGGCCTTTAGAATAATTTACTGGTTTTGATTGAAAAAAATGGAAAAGATGCACCGCCACATGTCAACTTTAACATGGTGGCGCATTAGTGAAAAGGGACATGAATATGGATTTTGTCATAGTTAGCTAATTGATCCCACTTTCAATTACCTATACAATCCCCTTTCCTTTATCATTTGGAGTTTTTTATTATAAATTGATCATTTGCTTTGGAAAGAAAATTAAATGTTAAACAATAATTCAATCCCCTACCTTGATAAAGTAGAGGAATATCCAGAAGCCTTCAACCCTAGTCCTTTAGAAAATGGTAGTTATTCTGCTTCTATTTCTACAGCTCCTGACCTGACTAGTAAGCTAGAACTTTGTGGTGAGGAAGTGCTTAGTCAATATGCGTTTGGTGCACCAAGAGCAAGTGCCAATTTTATTGAACCAATAAGAACAACTTTGGAAAATATGGGTGCTATTGAACCTAAAGATTTAACGGCAAATCTAGTCAAGTACAAACTTCAAAGATTGATTAGTGCTGAAAGAAAATCGTTCAGTAGATATCAATCACTTGTTTATACCTATACAAACTGGATGAAATCTATAAAAGATGAAAATGCTAAGAATGTCATTGGTTCAGTGTTAGGTACGCTCAATATGGAATGTAGAAATTTAGAAACGTTGATACAAGCACAGGAACAAATGGGTTTATCGCTTAAATTGATCGGTGAGCGTGAAAGACAAAGAGACAATGATTTATTAAAAATTGAAAAAATTAAAAAGGAAAGAGATCAGGAACGAAGGAAAAAAAATGACCCCAGTAGACAAAGAAATTATCACGAAGATATTGCACGTTTATCTGCTACATGGGAACAGTCAGATCGTCATGTCTATGTTGCAGTCAACCAAGATTTAAGAGATTCAATACTTAATTATGCTCTTAGTGCCAGAAAACAACTGGATGAAATTAATAAGCAAATTGAAAGTTATTTCAGTGCTCATCATCAATATGATAGAAGTAAATTTTCGAATGCTTCTAGTTATGATCTGAAAAATAATGAAAGCAAAGTTTTTGAATCTCCAAAAGTTACTGAATTAAATGATAAGGACAACCAATGTAAGAGCAAGAAGACTAGAACGGCTATGACAAGATCAAATCATTTTGTAAATCAAAATTCGGTTCACCACTTGAAACCAAACGGAAATGAAAAATCAAACATGGAAAATTCAAAAAACTTAAATAGACCTAACACCATTGAAAATAATAGAAATCTTGCATTCACTGATTCAAGTGATGATGAAAATTTAGAAGAAATTGGTGAAGAGAGTAAAAAACCAAGAATTTACTATAAAAATGTTGGAGAGTCTTCTCATGGGATTCATTTAGCAGATAAATCCCAAATGATAAACAAGATTTTTGAAGATACATCTATTAGTCCAGAGGACGTCTGGGGATAAAAAAAGCTCTATATAGCCAGGATAAGTTTTTTTTATTGAAATTTTTTTGCTTAATTTAAATCTATGTATAAGGTATTAATGATAAATCAACAACTATAAACTCTAAGAAAAGTAGAAAATATTAATTTCTATGCAACTAATGAAATAACAAGGCTTTAAGTATAATCATGCTGAAGTCTTATCCCTAAAAAATTTTTTACTCAATTCATAAGTGGAAATCATGATAGCACAAGCAGGGGCAACTTTCATGCAACGAGGGAGCAAACCAACATATAAAGCACCTAATCCCTCGTTTTTGTAAATTTTAAACATGAATCTAAACATTGATTCTTTTTTCTGTAAATTTCTACCTAGCGTTCCTAATTTTTTATCATCTTCAAAAGAGACCTGTAATCTGGTTTTTCCTACATCAAAAGGATTTGTGAAAACTGCAGCAGTAATACCTGCTACCGAACCACCCACAAATGATCTAAAAAATAGTGATGCCTCACCCCCTGATTCTTTAGATTCTTCATTGAAAAATTCAATTCCCTTTAATCTATGTGTTAAATATTCATACGTTGACCAATAAATTCCACTGAATGGCACATCTCTCCACAACGTTATGCCTAATCCCTTAAAAATTGAAACAGGACCTTTTTGATGAATTTCATTTAAACAGTTACGAAGCACCAGTTTAAATATATCAGTGGATTTGGAAATGCCTTGATTTGATGTTGGAACAGCTTGAACTCGCGTTTTGATTAATTCAAAAGGTGCCACCGCTGTTGCAGCCAAAGTCCGAGAAATAGCACCACATATAAGTGGATTAAGAACGGGATAATTTGATTGCAACGGAGAAGAATCTCTCAAAAATTCATACCCAGAAAAATAAACAATATTAGATGGAATGGCCATGACAAGCGTCAAACCTAAACCACGATAGAGAGTACAAATTCCCTCTTCGGCAGCAATTTTCGAAATTCCGGGGAATGTACCCGTTATTTTACCACCTTCGTGGTAACAAGAATTTGGAGAACAAGCTTTTCCTTTGAGCGAAGCAGTGGCGTAGCTATTAGGAGAAGTGGAATTAGGACTAGTGGATGGTGATGTTTCTTCCCAAAAGACTTTCCGACAGCATTCTGTAGAATCTGATTTCGCAGGGTAAAGCAATTCTTGCTGCTGTAAGCGAATTCTAACGACATCGAATGGGGTCACCACCAGTGAAGTCAGAAGTGAACCGGTGCAAGCACTTAACATTCTTTGTGACAAAGTAAGATCTGTTGACTGCCTTGCCAGTAGCTGATTCTTAATGTCTTTTGTTTGAGCTAAAATTGACTTGTCAAAAGGGTGACTATCTTCCTCTATAACTCCTGCAATTTCTGAGGACATTGACATTATAACTAGTGGAATTAATGGAATATAAACAAGACAATTAACTGACAAAAAGGCAAAAGAGGAAAAGTGAAATCCTATTTCTAGTTACAGGAGAGAAGAGTGATTAATTTTTAATCTAACATCAGTAATATGTCATAGAGTATACTACTAAAGATCTGAACGCTAAATTTTTTTTTGTAGTGAGCGACGCAAAAAGTGAATTTAAGAAGGGCGTCGCTTCTAACTGCTCGTAATCGACTCCCTTATTTTACTGCCCCGCAATCTCCGACAAAGCATATTAATAATGTTTATTAAAAATATTAATAAAATGTATACCTATTACATGACTTTAATAATCGCCGATCAACTTCTCACGAGAATAATAATCATCTCCATAGTCTTCCCGACACTCGTATAAATTAATCTCTGCACTTTGGTTGTAGTTAGTTGCCAGCATCATACGGTGCGGATGAAGTGCCAAAGAATTAATATAACTATTACTACGCACACCGCCATTAAGGGTATTCATGAATCCACTACTCGCTATTGATGTGACTAACTGTCCAGCAGTACTGTAAATATCAACCTCTTTACAAGCACATGCTATTACTGGAGCGTGTTCGTGGATTATAGCTGTAGTCATTGTTTTTTCAAAAGCACGGAATTTCACAATTGGATCGTCTTTTCTGATATCCCATAATTGAACTAATCCATTCGCAGAGCCCGCAATCAGTTCCCTCATGCCACCTCTTTGCATATGAACGTTTTTGATTGCAGATCTTTCAGCAACACTTTTTGGCCAATACAATTTAACCATAGAATCTCTAGAATCTAATCTCCTATCGTAAATACGCATACTACCATCTTGAAAACCACCAACAATAATGTCACCACTAACTTGATCCGATGTCATAGACATGATTTGTGACGTTGATCTAACAGGAATATCAACAATACATTTTTCTCTCGGTGCATCCCATAGTTTAATGATTCGAACATCACCTGTAACCAGTAATGTACCTCTACTTTGCTGCCATTCACTGATTAAGCCAACAGATCTAGGCGTTAACATTATGTCAGACAATGCCCTCCAGGCAGTCAACAACTTACAGTCTTCAGAATTGTCGAAATTTTTGTAGATTTTAACAACACCATCACTAGAGCCGGACATTAATAATGGAACATGATCTTCATTTATAAATTTCAAATCTGTAACTTTGGTACCAAATGGATTTCCATTGGAAAATTTCATTAACTCCGTCTGATTAGCCCAGTCAAAAGCGGTTATATTGTCTCTTTCATCACATGTAACAATCCATTTTTCAAACTGTGTAAAAGATAACAATTTAGGCTGGGTTTTATTATTCAAACGACAAACGACATTCCTCCAATCACCAGTTAGCGCCATCTCTTTCTGAGGCTGAGTACAAGCAATTATGGCCTCATTTCTATTTCTCCTCCATAATCTTTTGATGTATTCTTCACTTCCCGGTTCATCAATTTCCTTTAGCCCCAATTGAGGCTCTTGAAAATACTCGCAGCTAAATTGAAAAAACCCACTAGTTAATGGTAATTGAGGTTTTCCGTTTTCTCGTTGTATTGGTGAAAACCTTGGCGTCGTTGGTCTTATATTAGTACCATAAGGCAATGTTGTAGGCTGCTGAGACAAAAGACCACTTAATCCATGATTACTGGAAGTATCACTACTGTCATAATCCTCATATTTACTTAGCAATTTAAACCAGGAACGAAATGACGTAACTTTTTCGGAAAGTGAAAATCTTGACGAAGATGCGTTTGACATAGAACGATGATGTTCACCACTTTGTCCCCTTAAACTCTTACCTTTATTCTCCATATTCATGGACTGAACTCTACGTGAATCAAAACCATTTTTCGAATGCTTTTGGATTGAGTTCAAATTGGTTTCTCTTGGTAACCCATCCTTAGTTTTACCATGCTCTAGGGTATTGCCTCCATTTTTATTACTCCTCATATCAACACTACTACTTCTTTTTTGTAATAAATAGTCTTCCATAGCGCCCACAACGTCCCCCAATTGAGATTCGTTCAATTTCCATAAAATAAAATCGATGACTTGTTGTGCATAATTTCTAACTTCATCGTGAGGATCTTCGCTCGAAATTAATAGCGCTTTCCATATAGAAGAAAAAACCGAACCATAAGCAGGTGACTTTCTTCTAACTTCATCAATCATATTTGGATTATCAACCAAAGTTACTTCTTCCTCTAACTGACTAAAAGCACTGACTAAAAAAAATTGTAAATATTTAACAACAAATCTACTAAAGAAGCAAATCACTTCTCTACGAATCAAAGGTGAACCATCATTATTCAAATTTAAGATTTCAATGGCAATCTTAATCTCTTGCTGATTTAATTCATCTCTTAGCATACTATAACTACTATCTGAATCATCTTGATCATTATGTAAGACAATAAAATTTGTAAATGCATCAATAATAGAAGCCCGAATTTCAGGAATTGGATCATTGATAACTTGCAACAATTTCAGGTTTAAACCACTTCTGAGAATAACTACAATCGCTTCGACATGATCTTTAACCAACTCACTTATTAATAATGCACTCCATTGTCTCAATAGTGGACTCTCCGAAGATTCAATATAATAGATGCAATTTTTAATGATATCAAGTGAAAAGCATAATTTTTGACCATTTCTATGATCTTTAACAAACATAGCAAGAACAAACGCACTCATTGCTTTCTGATCAGCATATGTAACATTACTATTGGCAGCTGCACTATCAACGATTAAAGGATCACCCTGAACGTTTGGCTGAGATGGACGAACCTGAAGAGTAAACAGTTGAACAAAATAACTATAACCTCTGTCTTTGCACAATTCTTGTTGGGTATTTTTGTAATCCACAGACATTATTCTAGCCCAAATAAATGTCAATATTGGTTTCAACTCAGGAGATGGACTCTGGAGTAATTTAAGAATATATGGAAACATTCCGATGCTCAAAGCTAAATACACAGCCCAAGGTCCAAGATCCAAAAAATTTGAAAGAAGATGTAATGCACGAAGTCTATGTGCCTGTGAAAGTAAAACCTGTAAAACTATAGGTAACTGCTGTGGGGCTTTTTTGCTAGATGACCCATATTGGAGCCAAATCTCAAATGCTGTTAAATGCTGCTCAAAAAAAGAACAATGCTGATAATTCATAGAGGCTGCCAAGACAGATTGATTAGTGGAACTACCACTAGTTTTATGAGAGTTTGATTTATTTGTCTTTTTACCGTTGGCTTCCTGACCGTCCAATGTAGTTTCCGCTACTTGAAACTGCGGAATGTCTGTCAAATCTTCTTGTTGCGGTTCTAATTGTTTTTTTTTAAGTAGTTGGTTTAATATTTCATCAATCGCCAGCTCCCATGACTCCCACATAGTATGATGATTAATATCCGGTAATGGAGGATCTGAGATTGGATGACAACCAACTTCTGGCATAATTTTTTTGGCTAACAAAAAGTTTCTAAATAAAGCAGCAATCATTAAATCCTGCCTGAACAACTTCTTAAAAAGTGGTCTAGATAAAGAAGTCCATGCAATCGTATCTGTAATCGCAATAAAGATCCAATTCAATTCCCCTAATGGAGTTCTTCTATCAGTTAACTTACCGGGGATCTCAATAGTACCATCTTTGTTTTTCAATGCATCGTAGTAACCGTATTCCCTCAATGGAGAGAAAAGAACAAACCATTGTATACTTGTTTCAATTGGAGATGTTAAGCAACATGTAAATAGATCCCCTGGTAATTCCGGATTCAATGGTAAAATTTCATTACTCTGACAAGCTCCCAATTGTATACTTTCAATATATGCACTTACTGGGGATGGAGCTGCTGGGTCGCTCCTATGATTGGCTTCATCATCAATACGTTTTTGTATAAATTTTTTATTGTTTTCAATCACATTACCGGCTGCACTTGAATCTATGACGAATATACACGGAGCACCTAACCAGCTTTGTAAGTCATATAAACTGACTGGAATATATTGCGTGTAACCTCTGTTAAAAACCCAAATCTCACCTGATTGAGTCGGTTGTGGCACGCCATGACCGTTATAATGAAACAAAATACGATCATCTTTAGAGTTGCGCCGAAGAGTGGTACACAATCTTTTAAGATCTTCCACTGAAGGGTCCAAAGACTGCTTGTATTTAGTACGTGAAGAAATAGATTCGTAATTTGTCTGTAAACTCTTGCCAATTGCTTGTAATGCTTTTTTTGAATCTGAATAAGTAGTGGGATTCACGAATGCCTCTAAATACGGACATTCCTGGGGACGCTGAATATCTGGTGGTGGTATACCTAAGTTTAGGCACATTACCAATGCAGCCGTTGTTGTTTTCTTCTTGTTTCCTTGTGATTTCCAGTCCGAGATTTTTATAGATTCGTCTTCTTTTGAAGGGTTTGCTGAGGTTGTGTTTCGCTTTAAGTCATAGTGTGAATAGTAATGGGTTTGAAGATTATCTAAATACGTTTGGTCATTCAGTAGGCCGTGCCTTAATTCAACCGTCATTAATGATTGGGCTTAATTATATCTATATTAAGCGGTGAAATTCGTTGACTGTCTCTAATAAAATAGAAAAAAGTTTCAGCAGACAATTGTCAAGCTCAATAGTTAAAGTTTATCTTCTTCAAATTGGCGCTCGACAAAAAAAAACATGTCCTCTCACTGCGCTGCTCGATAGTTTCAAAAAAAATACTAATTATACTTATAATTATAATAATAATAACAGTAATAATAATAAAAAAACAATAATTATAATAATAATAATAATATTTATAATAATAATGATATTGATAATAAGAATGGTAGTAATAATAGTAATAGTAGTATAATAATAATATATATAATAAAAATTAAACGTAAATCATAATTATAAAAGTGATGGTGGTCAAACAGTGAGAACAAAAAAAAAAGATTATAAAATATACCTACCCATAGGAATATTAAAGCGTAAATTAAATTAAACCCCTGATGCATTATTTCTTATCCGTTTTGACATTGATCGTACCTGTTCGACTTCTGCTTTTCTTCATACTCTTATCCCAGAAATCCAAAGAAGCAACGATATCATGCCCTCTTTCATCTTCATAAGCATACAAAATTTCTTGAGAAGAAGAATGCAAAAAACGAATGTTATCTGCTACAATAACTCGTAGTAGTTCACTGGTTTCAACATTTCTGATTTCAATAAAATTTGAATCGAAAGCTAACAAATATGGATACCAAAGAGCAAAAGCATGCGGAACTCCCTCCCAATGAATAATCCATTTCGGACGAGATCTCCAACCATTGTGGTTAATAAAAAATGAAAACGACGAATAGGAAAGTAAAAAATCACTATTGATTCTATCAATTTCCAATGGCTTAAGACCTTCTTTACCCAGTGCAAATTCCAAAGATGTATCTGCAGGATCCAACAATTCTTCCATAGAGCTATTTTCTAATGAAATAATTTGGAAACCCTTGGAACATCCGACACATAATTTTGTCTTTAAGAAACTAATTGATACCGGTTCTGAATTGAAATTAATATCTTTATGATTAGCCAGAAATTTCTTTTTTTGTTTTTTCTGTGAAATTGGATCCACTGGTTCAAAAACTCTTAACAAATTAGAAGAAGATTTTGCAGCACAGACTAACATACGACCAGCACAAACTCCGATTTTAAAAAAAGAAACATGTGTCATTAACTCTTTACCAGATTTAGCATTCTTAACTGGGTCGCCACCATTTAACACATCCAATGACCAATAAAATAACTTTTTATCGCTTAACGCTAAAAATATTTGGTATTCACCAATAATCTCAGCTTGAATAATATTTATTTTACCAATAATCTTTTCCGGTTTAGAAACACTTTTGGTGTTATTATCTCCAGTTTTAACATCACTAACATAAACTCCTGAATCGGTACCATATAACATCTTTCTCCCACCATCAAATGGAACAACACAATTAATTTTATTTTGAGCATCAAAAAATTTGGAGCTTAATGGAGTTAAAGTGTAAACATCATTGTCGCTGATAATCTTCTTGGTCTGAGCTTCAATTCTATTTGCAAGTGACCTCTGAATAGCCGGGGTAGAATACAATGTTAACTCATAACCATTACTTCCCAAATATGTAAATGAAATAGGAAACTTTGCAGAAGTAGAGTTTAAAGCAACAAGTGAATTTGTAGGTTCATTCGTCAAAAGTGAAGTTGCTGAGCCTGTTGTAAATGCGGCTCTTTTAATTTTTCTGATACTTGGCGGTTCCTCCGTTAAAGAAACAAAAAGTAATGGCAAGGGAATTGGCCTTTGGTAAACTCTATAAACTTCCCTCTTATTAATAATTTTGATTCTAACAAATAACAAACAATGGTCAAATAAATAGACCTGAACTTCACCTTGTTTTTCTTTATCTTGATAATTTTTCTTCTTTAAAACACATTGATATAACAATTTACGGTTGTCCGAGGTCAATTTTAAATCAACCAGCTCGCCTGGCCTGAACACTAATTTTTGTTTTAATAAAAATAAATTCAGTCTATCAGATGCTTTACCTGTTTCATAGTTAATTCTAGTTAACATTTTTTCTAGCATTTCAATAGCGGTATTTAATCGTTTAAATTCTTTAGATTCTGGATCAGTATGATCCCTGATGCTTTTCAATAATAATGGATATCTTGCAGGTCTAGTCGTTGGTTTAGAAAGAAATGATGAAAGATCCAATCTTTTCGATTCCGCTCTATTGGAAGTATCTTCAACAAACCTTCTAAGTAAGGAATTATGTCTTTTTTGTCTATCAAATTCATATCTACCCATAACTTGGCCAGCCCCATATTTTACAAAAGGCTCAAACTTGGGAATGAACTCTAAAAACAAATCAGCTATTAACGAAACAGAAGATGCCTCCTGCTGTCTCTTGAGTAAAGCCTCTGCAAATTTATGATTCACTTCCCAAATATCATTAATGCCATAAAACACTGTACTAATAAAGTGCTCTTTTTCATTATCCTTAATGATTTTCGTTTCAGACAATGGCCTAATCCAAAACTCACGCAAATATTCTAAATCTTTTACAAAGTCTCTTTCAGAATAAATGGTTTCAAAAATACATTCTTGTCTTTTAATTTCTTTCTTATCCATGGTGTCCAAAATATTTTTTGGAACAGTCAATTGCCAAAAAGGTTTTTGGTCTTCCTGAGTAAATGACATATGTGAGTCTGATCTGCTTAATCCACTAGATTTCATACCTAGCCTTGCTTGTTGTTCCAATCTTCTCGGACATGCAATACTATAACATAAATTATCCCTTGTACACGTTGGAGAATAACATTCAGTCAATAAAGTGAAAACCCCACAAACGGGTTTACCAGAGTATTCAATCGAGTTAAGGTTATTTAATTGTAATGTGGAGTTAGATTGTAGTGTACTATCGTCTCCAAAAGTGAATTCGGTAGCAGTGCTAACAACCGAGTTCTGTCTCTTAAAAAGTTCAGATTCCGATGCAAAAGGATCAAAAACGTCTTCATCGAATTGATAAACTTCTTGATTATTATCCCTTAATCTATGTTCGTATGTAACATCATGAAAAAATCCTTGAGAATCTAAAGCTCTACCTAATAATAATGCCAAATTTCTATCATTTGTTCTAACAATTTTACATAAAATATCAACCGCTTCAGAACCAGTGAATGCATCTCTATATTCTAAACCATATTTAAATTTAGGACCTAAATTAACATCTTCTTTAAATGCTCTACCCACTCTGGAAAGCATAGCGGGATAAACATATTTTTTTTTGGTAGATGCAGACGCTAACGTTCTAGAATTTAATGAACTACCAGAACCCAAACCTAGTATTTTAGTTTTATCTCCTGAGTTTCTTAAAGAAGCATTAGAAGCGACTCTACGTGTTATTGAGCTCAAGGACCTTGATTTTTTTGGGATTTCATTATTTGGGTAATCAATTTTTTGAGGAATTACACGCCCGCTATTAGTTGTTTGCTTGCTTGGTAAATGATATTTATCCATATCTTTTGTTGAGTTAAACCCTGCATTATTATATAATGGGAGCTCAGGTTGGTTGGAAGAAAGTGATGATGATGAAAAATTCTTTGCACCTTTCAGAAAATTTAGAGATTGACGAACAATTGGACTTTTTCTTGACTGTTGTTGCGGAGATGTCTGCAATTGTTGCTGATTAATATTTGGAGATGCTTGTGGTCCTTGATAGTATCTTTGAGGAACTGCTTCGCGTGTATTAATTGGAGGTAATGACGGAGTTCTTCTGGGACTTGCAAAATTTTCTTTCGTTGATTGTGAGTTACTGTTTGCTACTGAAAGTGAATTTTCTGTTTTCTTTGGAATAAATTCAGAACCAGCCCTTTGTTTTAAAATTGGTGACCTTGAAACAACAACCTGAGAATCAGGATCAATATTTCTAAAAGATTGTTGGGTAACTGGAGGTTGGTTTGCAGATTGATAATTTGGTTGTGGAGGAGGAAATCTTTGTCTTGTTTTCATGTTAATTAAAGATGATTGTGAAGATTGTGATTGCTCATCATCGGTAGGTAATGCTGGGATTCTAGGCACTCTTTTCTCTGAAACTGAATGCTGTTGATAGTTTTGTTGTTGATGACTATGCTGGTAATTTTGGGGAATAAAGTTATTATTTTCCGATGTTTTCGAATGTTGAAAATAGTGTTGAGGTTTTTGCCTTATTTGATATTGGTTATCATTAATATTATATAAATCTTGTCTAAGCGGATGCTGTTGTGGTGGCTGATGAGGTAGTGGTAACTGTTGGCGGTTTTGATGCTGATGTTGATGTTGTTGTTGCTGCTGATATTGATGCTGATGTTGATGTTGATTTTGACTTTGATTTTGAGCTTGAGCATAAGACTGAGATTTAGATTGAGGTTGAGATTGAAGTGGATGTTGAAGCTGGTGTTGGTTGTATTGATATTCGTTTACTTGTTGAGGAAGTGGAGGAGGCCTAAAATTCGGTCTATCTGGGGTTGGAGTTGGTGAAATAGATGTCGAAGTAGGTGATATTGGTTGAATGCTCGATCTCTGGGAAGAAGTAGGGGAAGGAGTGGACGAGCTTGAGGAATCCATAATATGTAAACCGAATTTAGTCGATTGCGGGGTTCTAGGCAAATCTGATGTTGGAGATATAACTCTTAAAGGTGGCAATGATGGAATATTAGATATTGGGTAATCGGATGAACCAGTTGTAAATTGTTGTTTCAAAGAGTGTGGTTCCTTAGAACTGACAAACCTAGGATCTAGTTTGCTTTGTCTACTTGCAAATTGATTATGAGACATTGTGGTAAATGCTAAACAGTGAAAACAAAAGTATTGAAATAATAATAATTGATCAAAGTGAAATAATAAAAAACTATTGTAGGTTCAAATAGCCGTCGAAGGAAATTAGTATAATAACAATTAGATTGGCAATTAAAAATTTTATTGAGTGTCTTATGGATACAAAAAATCACAGAATCCTTCAAATTTAATATTTAGTATTGATTAATTGTAAACACTAAAAATCCATCACCGTGAAATGAAAGAAAAATAAAAAACAGAGGTAATTAATATTAATAATAATAGAACAGCAATGGTACAAGAAATAAAGAACTCAAGCAGGCTATCAATCGGGAATTCGAGTATCAAAAGTAGTGCTGGGTAATAAAACTGGTTTTCTGGCAGACAGTTTGTCCAGAGGTTTGTTGATTAGTATCTTAATAAAAAGCTGTAAGTGGATTTAAATAATATAATCTTTTCTCTCTATGTCGCCTAGTTGCTTTAAATTTTAGAATCTGCTCCACAAAAGACAGCTCAAAATTATTACATCCGTGCACCTTGATATTCTTGAAACTATCCTCATCAAGTAAGTTTGCCAAAACAATTTACGACTTTTGTTACTACTGTTACTATCCTCACGTTATACAAAGATGCCTGTACGTAAATGAATCTCCTCAATTGTTTTATTTTGTATTTTTCTGTACTAACACATCACCTAATTGTTTTAGGCATATCATTCTACTTTTTTAACTGAGGAAGCCACCAACGCTAGAATAGTTGGGAACTTTGGTGTTTTACCAATCAAAACTCAATTTAAAGGCCCATCTTTGCCTTGCATGTCTCAATATGATATTATAGATGAAATATTAGATTTATTCAGAGCAAACACGTTTTTCAAAAATTTTGAAATCAAAGGTGCTTCAGATCGTACTTTAATTTATGGTATTCTATTTGTTTCTCAATGCTTAAATGGCTTATCTACCTCGGCAAGTAAAAATGATGCCGTTAGAATATTAACAAACCTATCACTAGATAATTTTTCCATTCCTGGTGATATTGGTTTTCCATTGAATTCATTGTATTTACCTCCAAAAGATAAAAACGATGCTATCTTTTTAAGGCAATACTTAACTCAATTTAGACAAGAGCTTGCTATGAGATTGATTGAAAGATTATACCAAGAAGATTCTAGTAAGCCAAGTAAATTTTGGTTGGCTTTTAGTAGAAAGAGATTCATGAACAAGTCTCTATAATTTTTATCATTATTTATATTACTCTTTAGTTTCGCCTTTTTTTTTGGTATTAACATTATTATTACTATTATTATATAATTTTTATTTTACACTCTCTATGTAAACGGCTTTCAAATTTAAAAGTAGTTTGTGCTTATATCTATACTTTATAAACTTCAATATCATGGTATCCCAACTCACTCACCATATCTTCCATATCTTCACATTTGAAATCCCAACCTAGCATAGCACTTAAGCTCAATGTCTCCAAATTTGGCAGTCGATCCTCATCAACCGCAAGCGTAATATCATTTGGTGACAATTTTTCACACATTCCCATGTAACCGGTGGATTCAATAACAATATTTCTCAATGGTCTCTTATATTCTTCCAACGATACCAAAAATTGCTCACTAAATAGTTCCCATGAAATATATGCAACATCAACTTGAAAAAATTTTAAACCTGGGCAGTAATAAAATGCTTTGTCCAAAGCATAATCATCCAACTGTGGCATCGGATAAACTACTGATAATTTATTTAAATGATTACCAATTTTCATTAACAGATTGTCTATTCCATCGTTAGTGACATATGGGCAATGTGCCATTTCCATATTAGTTACAGTATCTGGGAAATTAGTCATCGTTAAAAACAAGTCCGATATACCACCCTGTAACCTTAAATACCATAATTTTGATGGCCATTTAAATTCATATTCATCACAAATAACAGAACTTCTAGGAAAACAAAGCTGTTCTAAATATGGTAAGCATTCAATACTTTTGAATAAATCCACTAGATTAACAGTTTCTGAAACTAATCTTAAATCTAATATTTTTAGGCTCATACATGATCTGACACTAACCAATGGGGCCATACCAAAACTACTTTGTGATGATATGAAAGCTTCCAATGAACCACTTGCTCTTCTTAATAATTTACTAACATAAGAATTCTTGCCACTTTGGACAACCATGGATAAATCCAGCACTTTAATCATACGTAAAAACTTCCTCCTTTGAATTAATTTTTCACTTGTACTCTTGGTTTCGCCTGAAATATCCGATCTGATTACGGCAGCTTTATCTCCTGCGATAACATCCATAAATTCAGCTAAATTTGCTGAAGTTAGTTTCGGATAACTATAAAGTTTTCTTATAAAAGACCAGTAAACCGCACGGCAAGTGAGTAAGTGATTCAAGCAATATGGGGTATCACTGGATTCCAGTACCTTAATAACCAACTCAAATGGTATTTTCAAGTATGAATCGTTATCATTGATGTTCATAATTTTAGAGCTTGAAACATCTTCCCACGGTGCTGGGACTCTCAATCCCTCTTTAAGTGCTAATGATACTGTTAATACGTCTACCTTCTGAAATTGGCTCTGTGGCCACAGTGGACCAAAATATGGTTGTGATAGAGTTCGGATTGTTTGTTTTGTAGCCTCATCAGGATTTGATTGTCTCTCTTTTGATTCTCCGTAAACATATTTCTTATAATACGACCCACGAGTTTTTTTAGGTCTACTTTTATTAGCCATTTAATCAATATCTAGATAGAAATCAAATGATACACTAATTTCTGATAAGTGAAAAAAAAAATTGTACGGAATACGATATTGTTTTTTTTATCTCTCTTTTTTCACGAATATCTTTTTTTACTTTAAATGGCTTTACTTATTTAATCAACTTTTAGGTTTTTCTATACACTATCCAATCTATACACAAACACAGGAAATACTCAACTTTTTTTAAATGACTTACTTGTCTATTAGTTAGAAATTGTTTTAAGATTATTTTAATGTACATCTTGAACACATTAACTCTTTTAGTTTTTCTTTTCTTCAGATTTTGCAACGTCAAGTAAAGTTCTTCTAAATTATTCTGATTTTTCTTTTCCTTTTCAAACAAATATTTTTCAATGGTTCCAATTTTTTCATTCATATGGTGATCAATAGTATAAATTGAGATGTTTTGTCGAATTTTTTCATTTTCCAAATAATTGACTTCCTTTTCAAGGCTTTTAATTCTATTCTCCAAAATACCATAAAATTTTAATTCTTCACCTCGAATCACTGCTAATTTAGAGGAATGATTAATAGAAATATTTTCCTTTGCATCCTCCAAGTTGTAGACCCAGATAATGGCACACCAAATAAAGAAACTAATTAAAGATCGCCAAACATTAAATAACCAAGACATCAATAGAATAATCAATATAATATTCCATATATCAAGTTGGGTATTTTTTGCCATATTATAAATGGTTTTAGAAATCAATTTTAATTTTTTCTCATATAAGTTTCCATCAAATGGTAAGTGAACATAGTAAATGTATCCAACTCCTATTGATGACACGAGTAATAGAATGGGCAATAGATATGGTATTTTTAAAAAAAATTGTGGTGAATGCTGTAATACTGTAAAAATGGCACTTATTAGAAGAATCAATGTTTTATGAATCTTTAAATGTGGTTTACTGCTACTTTCGTCCGTTTGTAGTATAGAGAAGGAAGCCATCGGTGACTTTGATCCGCCTGCGTAATGAATAGAATCTAGTGATGGTGAGCTAAGTGTATTTGATGAGTTATACATTTCTAATGTTTTTTAGCTAATTTTTGGTTAATAGAATAATATGTGATGTATGAGAACTGATTAGGTTAACCGAGGGGCAACTTAAATAATTGTAATCCTTACAGAACTTCCTTATCGCCCTATTTACAATTTTACAATGCATACCATCATCGTTTTAAATGCAGCTAGGAGAGAAATTACTGGTGTCTCGTTGGTCTGCAAACTAAATACTAAATACAAAACCATACTAGTTAGGGCCAGTCAAAAGTAAATATATACTTGTATGAGGATTATTGAACAAAATGCACACACTTATTGTAAGAACCAGTGGCAACCTGTGCAAACCTATGTAAAACTTTGAAAACATGTGAGTGCTAGTAACTTGTTGATAACTGTATAAGATCGAAATTCCAATAATTTATGAAATTATTTGGTAAGTAAGCTGGGTTTTAGAATACATAGAGATACAAATTGCTAGTTGAACTAATCTAATTTGTGATCAATTGACTGGATTAGGGCGCTTTGTAAGACTATAATTTCCCAGACATTTAGGTATTTTAGAGACAAACATCAAAACAAAAAAAAAATAGGAAATCTGATAAACGTTTGTCCATTAAAAATAATGTAAGTTGTAGTACATAGATAAGGAAGATGATTTCGATAGATAATAAACCACCACAAAACATGCCAGGTAATTTTTTTTCACAATAATACAATCACGTGTTGATGAACAGGGTTACTGGCCCTTTTTTTCTTTATTTTACCCACACTGAAAAGTTTGGAAAATTCTGCCAGTCGCCACATACGATACGCACTCGACTCTCTACTTTCTCTCTTTTTTCACTTATTCATACGATTTAATTTATTTAATACGTTTTAAACTTGTTACAACAAACATCATACACAGTTTAGATAGTACAATATGGTTTTAGTTCAAGATTTGTTAAACCCATCTCCAGCTTCTGAAGCACAAAAACACAAGTTAAAGACCTTAGTTCAAGCTCCAAGATCTTTCTTCATGGATGTCAAGTGTCCAGGTTGTTTACAAATCACCACTGTCTTTTCCCACTCTCAAACTGCTGTCACTTGTGATTCATGTACCAACGTTTTATGTACTCCAACCGGTGGTAAGTGCAAGTTGTCTGAAGGTTGTGCTTTTAGAAGAAAGTAAGTCTATAATGTTTTGATTTAATGCTTATAATAATTTGGTGTGGTAGTGGTTTTTCATCATTCCTCTCTACATTTCTTATTTTTTGTACCCATTCTTTTTTTGTTAGTTCAAAAGTTTATATTTTTTTCTAATACACTTAATTCTGCATATATTACTATTATTATTGGTATTTTTTGATAAGTGAAAAGATGGATGGTTTGCAATATTTATATAGATATTCAACTGAAATGTTCAAAAAATTATTACAATACTATTTTATTACTCATATAATTCTCAAAATGATTTTGTTTATTACTTTTCCTTTTATAATATATACCTCAAAAATGTATGATTTAGATATTTTGCTTTCGTGAATAATTAAAAAAAAAGTACTTCGTTCAAACCCATACAAACCGTAGTCCTTATTACCGTATTGTAGAAAGAAATGGATCAAGTGTTAGGCTCATATAAATCACAATATATAAATTTATTTTATTTTATTACAATTACAACATCATAAAAATCACAACTTTATAAAACTACCAACTCCCTATTTATTATATAAAATTCATTCACCCTTTCTTTTACATGGTAATCTATTGAATGTCTTCCTCAAAACCTCTCTAGTTTTAAATAAATTGGTAATGCTAACCCTTTCATCATTCAAATGCGCATTATCTGAAGCTTGACCAGTTGGTAAATGCGCAGCTTCACAATTGAAAGCTTTTTCTAAAAATCTGATTGACGGAATAGAACCACCTTCTCTTATATATATCGGATCGACCCCCCATTCTTCTTTTAAAGATTCGTATAGTATTCTGTATGCGCTGTTATTAACATCTCCTAACCAAGGTTCGGCTTCGTGAACAATTTGAACTTTAAGGTGGTTCTCAGTCTCTAAATCTGCAAAGCATTTCTCTAAATAGTCCACAATATCTTTCTTAATAAGATTTAAATCTTGTCCAGGAACAATTCGAACACTTAATTTAGCGCATGCTTTGTGCGGTATGACAGTGCCATTGTCTGGACCTGACATACTAACTCTATGAACACTTAAGCTTGGTTCTCTCCATTTTTGTAATAAGTCTTCAATTCTAACACCATGAACTCGTTTAGAAATTTCATCATATAATCCAACTTCCCATTCAGCCAGTGAATTGCCGTTTATTCTTTCAAACCCAGGTACAATCACTTTACCCTTCATATCATTCAACTTCCCCAATAGATGAATCAAATCAACGGTAGGCTCCCTGCCTATACCACCATCAACACCGCTATGTCTATCAGGGTTATCTGACCAAATATCAGCTTGAATACGGATAACCCCCCTTAATCCATAATTCAAACATGGAATATGATCATCCAACCAATAACTGTTACTCAACAGAACCCAGTCTATCTCACCAATACTCGATCTATATTTTAAAATAGCATCTTGAAATCCCCATGATCCAGCTTCCTCCTCACCTTCAATTAAGAAAACAACATCTGACTTTAATTCTTTTTTAGAATATAATTCGGCAACAGCGTATATGGCAGCCAGTAATGGACCTTTATTGTCTGTTGAGCCACGAGCATATAAATAGCCATTTAGTGGTGTTAAAACAAAAGGATCTGTATTCCAAGTTGATTTAGACGCAGGAATAACATCATAATGACCATACCATAATATACGTGGGATTTCTTCACTTTTGATATCAGGGCAATTTGCTGTGAAAACTGCATGAACTATTGGGTTACCGTTAGGAACTGGTAATAATTGTGATTTTGAAGCACCCATGTTTTTAATTAGTAAAGTTAAAAAATTTGCACATTGACGACATTCATTTTGATATAAATCTGGTTTTTGAGAAACTGTTTTAAAGGATATAAGTTTCGATAAAACTTGCAACATTTTATCAGTTGCCAATGAAATTTTTGGATTTGGTAATGAAGACTGGAGTTGTGATATTTCTGACAATGAAGATTTTGACGCTTCTGATACTTGACACGTATTGTCTAATGAATCGATTGACCATAACGAAATTGTACGATCTGTACCTGCACTAACCAAATATGAAGAAGCATTCATTGTGAAAGCTTTTAATGTTAAGCAAGGTTCATTTTTGGTGACTTTGATATTGGAAGTTTCTTCACCGGCTAAAAATCTTTTCGTTATACCCTCCTCCGTTCCCATGAACAATAAATCGTCTCTAATTGCCACTGTATAAACATCATTTTTATCAATTTCAAAAGTTCTTAACAACTGAAAAGTGGATAAGTCCCAAACTTTAACAATACCATCTACTAATCCACAATACAAACATGAGTTTTTTTTATTAATTGTACACGATAACACTGTTTCCTCATTGTCTAAAGATCTAAGTAAAGTTAATCTACCTTCATTATATCCCCAGATCCTAATTTCGCCGTCACCACCACCTGATACAATAATATGGTTGAACTGTTCAGCTATATTGCCGCCTAAAGTACTCGTCCTAGCATCAATATTATTAATAGTATCTAAGACATAGACATACCCATTATGAGCATAAGAAATAATGTTGGAAGAAGGTATTTCTATTAATTTTATATCCGCAACGGAAATATCAGAATCTGGTGTTTCTTGCCGTTGGAATCCTTTTGAATCAAAAAATTTGTCAAACCTATTTGAAGGCATAAATGATAAATCTGCAGATTCCGATTTTGTGTCAATATGAATATAAGAAATTGAAGCATTTTGTGCACCAATAAACACTGTTTTAATTTCACTAATCCAAGCCAATGAAAAAATATCACCTATATCCACTAGTGAATAAATTGTATGTGTTGGCTTAATTTCCAAATCTTTTTCGTATTCAGTGATTTCCCAAATTTTAACTAAGGAGTCAGAGCCACCGCTAAACAAAATATTTTCACACTCACTCATATATAAACATAGAACTGAACCGGCATGAGCATTAATTTCTAACCTTTTTTGAAAATTGACAAGGTCAAAAACTATGATGGTTGAATCTTGAGTACCACAAAATAGTAAATTACGCTTAGGAGAACAAGCCATACATAAAATGGATTGATCATAAGTCCATTTATGAAGCAAGCATTTTTTAAAACCTAACGTATGATCTCTTGTTTCCAACGTGTCAGTTTTCTGATGATAGTCAAGGAAATTAGAATTCAATTCCGCTGTTGATGATATAGGTGAGGGTACTTGTGAAAAAACAGACATCTTAATTTATTTATCTATATCTATTTGAATACCTATAAAAGAAAAAGCTAAAACAAGTAAAAAAAAAAAAGAAGCAATAACTTTTTCAGATCTGAAGATAATAGAAATTAAAAAATCATGGCTCACCCGCCACATGGTCATACTGTGGCTGCTTGTGGCTGGTGTGAATTTAAGCGTTGCATGAAACCTTGTACCCACGTCCAAAACCTTTATGCCTGGTAAATGTTCCCTCCATTTCATTGGCCCCTTTAAGAATTTCTCAGATTTTCCCCTCGGTGAGTCTCACTGGATGCGCTCTCTGACTCTCACTATTCCTGTTTACACCATCTAAGCGTTACACATATATAGTGATTTTATATTTATTTTTTGTTAACTAGCTTCTTCAAACAACACATAATATACAATGTCTGTCGCAAAGTCCGCTGCAACCAAAATCGACTGGTCCAAGATCATTCCTCAATTAGGTCTAACTGGCTCCACCGCTTCCTCTTTAACTTCTTTCAAGAAGAGAAATGATGAAGCAAAGAAAGTTTTATACGATTTAAAGCAACAACCACAATCAGTTGACTTCTCTTCTTACTCCTCTAAATTGAGAAATACCCAAATTGTTAACAAGATTAAATCCGACGTTGGTGCCTTTAAAGCTTCCAAAATTGATCTATCCAAACAATTGAACTTAATTTCCACTTTCGAAGCCAAGGCTCTTGAAAATGCTAAAGAAACTGAAACTTTAGTTTTAGCAGAATTAACTGATTTAGAAAAAACTTTAGACAACATCGAATCTGCTAGACCATTTGATCAATTAACCGTTGAAGATGTTGTTAAGGCTAGACCAGATGTTGAAGAAAAGGTTCAAGAAATGGTTTCCAAGGGCAGATTCGAAGTTCCGGGTTACAAGGAGAAATTTGGTGACTTGGTTATCATGTAAGGTAACTAGTTATTACTACTATTTATTTATTTTGAGTTATTCCAATCATAACTGTTATGTTTTATTTATGAATAGATTAAAAAAAAATTATTTATTAAGTTATACTATTTTCTTTGACTTTTTTTTGTCTTTTCATATTCTCTTAACTAAAGGTCTTATTTATTCGATGATAATGATATTTTAAACAACGTAAAGTGAATTTTTTTTAGTATTGTAATAATTTTTTTTTGCTTAATTTTGCGCCAACTTAAAAACCATTTCGAATTAAGGATTATGATGGAACCGAACCAAAGACTATCGGCAGAATTTTTAGACTGTCTTAAAGTTGAAAGGAAGGAAGATTATGAACAAACTGAACATTTACTTGTATCTACACCTCCAAAAATCTTAGGAGCAAATGGATTGGCCATTTTAAATCTAGTTATCACTAACATTAGAACTGGCATTGGTGGTAAAATGATTTTAGAGTTATCAACTCCCCAATTTTCAGCTACAAAATCAAAAAAAAAGATAGATTTTGAAAAAGATAACTCCTCAATTGAAGCAGGCGAATTTAGGACGGGTGATATTGTCAAATTAGATAAATATACCTCAATTAACAATAGAATTAAAACACAAAAAAAATTGAAGAACTCCTCTAAAATTCAAGATCAGAAAGAATTTGAAGATGATTCAACTTCAATTGAAGGTGTCGTCACATCAATCACTAGAAAGCAACTAAATGTTGCCATTTCATATGATCAGATTTCCAAAGAAGGTTCTAAGATTCAAGATAAAATTTATATGTTTCATGATAATGCTACGCATTTATGGGTGGTTCAATTGAGCAACGAAATCACTTATAATCGTATGGAATCCTCATTACGTAAACTATCAGAGTTAAATCCTCAGTCATGCTCTACTATAATCAAGCTACTCATTGGTACATCGAAATTTATTCCACCTTCATTGACATCAATTGCAGCAGATCTGAAATGTTTCAGTGATAGGCTCAATGAATCTCAAAAAAACAGTATTAAATTTTCACTTGTATCCAATTTATCAATTATTCATGGTCCTCCGGGCACAGGTAAAACTAGTACTTTAATTGAATTTGTTAAGCAACATTTAATGATATATCCAAATAAAAGAATTTTGATTACCGGGCCTTCAAATATATCAATTGATACAATTATTGAAAGATTATCACCATTTTTTAGTAAAACTTCAGAGCTTATACGTATTGGACATCCAGCAAGATTATTACCCTCTACCCTTAAACATTCTTTGGATATTTTGGTTGAATCCGAATTTCGTGACGTTTTAAATGATATATTGAAAGATATCAGTAAACAGGAAAAACTTCTTAAAAAGACGAAATCATATGGTGCTAGAAGAGAAATTTATGGTGAAATTAAACTATTGAAAAAAGAATTAAGAGTTAGGTCGAAGAAAAGTATTGCAGAAACTCTAGCCCAATCAAAAGTTATTGTTGCCACATTACATGGATCTTCATCTAGAGATCTGGTTTCAAACATACCAAAGGATGAACCATTTTTTAATACGTTGATTATCGATGAAGTCTCACAAGCTCTTGAGCCATCATGCTGGATTCCAATTATGTATCATCCCATCAATAAATTAATTATTGCTGGTGATAACAAACAATTATCCCCAACAATACATGTTAAGAAAAATGATAAAATTAAAAATATCCTTGAAAGATCTTTATTTGATAGATTGGTTCAGTTACATAAAGGTGATAGTGAATTCATTTGTTTTTTGGATACGCAGTATCGTATGAACGAAAAAATTATGAGATTTCCCAGCGACGAATGGTATAAAAGTAAATTGCAGGCGTGGGATGGAGTTAAAGACGGTAAAGTTATAGACTTGTTGAAGGAGACTATTAAAGATAATGATCAAGAACATGATAATGATAATGATAATGCCATTGAAGAAATTATTTGGTACGATACTCAAGGCGGTGAGTTTCCAGAACGTGAAGAAGATGGAGGATTTATTGGTTCTGGAATAGGTGGTTCCAAATATAACGAAGGAGAATGTTATGCTGTTAAAAAATACGTTGAGCAATTGATTCATATGGGTGTTAAAGAGGAAGATATTGGTGTTATCGCACCATATAGTGCACAAGTTAGTAAACTAAGAAGATTATTAAGGTCGGGTAAATTAGAAGACGATGAGAATTCCAATGCCAACGAAGAACTATTTGAAAAAATTGAGATTAGTACCGTTGATGGATTCCAAGGTAGAGAAAAGGAGGTTATTATTTTTTCCTTGGTCAGGTCAAATGAAGAAAGGGAGGTTGGGTTTTTAAGTGATTTTCGAAGATTAAATGTTTCAATTACGAGATGTAAAAAACAACTATGTATTATAGGGGATATGGAGACGATTCGTGAGTCTAAAGTTAAGTTTTTAAAAGAATGGTGTGATTGGTGTGAAAATAATGCTGATATTAGGTATGTTGATATTAGTGAAATTTATTAAATAACTTTTTTTTCTAGTTCATTTATACACAGAGAGTACCACTTCGGTATCCGCTGTAACCATTAATCCCAAATTTGGATTAACATCCACAATTCTAGGAATAATATCTTGTTCAATCAATGAATCTGGCCTTATTCTAACCTCAGGATCGAGAGATTTTTTATCGGCAACCAAATTTAAATCCCATATAAGTAAGCATCCATCACCTGAGCCTCCAACACACCATTTACCATCCGAGCTTACGCTTACACTACCACCCCTAGAAACATCTTCACCTTCAACAACAAAACTGACCAAACCGCTTAATTTACCAACAATACTTAATTTAAAAGAATCAACAACAATTTTCTCCTTACCTACTATATCAACAATTATTAAGCCACTGTTACCGCACCATTCAATTTTTTCCACAACCGATAAGTTATTATCAATATGGCCATGTAAATCGACTTCACCAATTAATCCCATTGGGAATTTTTCCATTGCAACAAATTGCAAAACTGATTTTTCACTGATCCAAATAGCCATAACACAATTAGATGGGTCGACAGCAATAACACAATCATTTCCAACACCGCCTAATGAAGCGTACCATTTTTCACTTCTTGCATCCCAAGATTTCACTGTACCATCTCTGGAAGCAGAATAAAAAGAGTCGACACCAAAAACACTTGATTTTGCTGTTGTCAATGTTGTCACTTGTGCTTCATGGCCATTGAAATACCTGACAAACGAATTATCCGTTAGATCCAATAATCTAAGTGCATGATTATGCATTGTACTAGCAAATATACATTCTCTTGGAGTCGATTGTGAAATTGTTCGTAATGGAAAAGTTGCTAATGTACAACCATACTTTTTTGAATAAATTGTTTTCAAATATCTCCCACGGACAATGTCATATAATTGAATTGTCGCATCTGTGCCTGAGCTTAATAGATGGGTTCCTTGGGGGTTATGTGCAATTGAAGTTATAGGTGTTGAAGATGCATGTTTATGAAATAGTTTAGTTGGAATTATATCTGTTGGTATTATATTGGATGAACGATTGGGGAGAGAGGTTATTGACGAGGGTAAAGAATTTGTAGGCAGTGATGGTGTTGCTGTTGCAGTAGTAGTCGACATCGGCTATTGTTTTGTATTATAGGATCGAACTGCAATTGATAAATACATGTTGTATAAATGAAGCCTTTTCATGATATCGTTAAATTTCGCGTTGAAAATTTAGTTTTCTAACACCACTTTTAATAGATTATTTCTCCCTTCTTGATGAAACAGTGTATTTTTTAGTTTGACTGAACAGGTGTTTAAAAAATGGGAGTAAGTACAAACTTGGGAATAAGATATTTCTAACTATAATTTACTAACATTTTTGATCACGTCGTATTTCATCATATAGTTTTTGAGTTTTGGTAGAATTTTCCATCTATCTGTTGATTTTATTTTCATTTCAATTATTTTAGCAGGTGTTAAATGTTGTACTGGATTTGAATTGGCTCCTGAAACAATTGCTCATGCACCTGATTCTATTTCATTTGTTAAAAAATATTTAAGATTTGGTGAATATTTATTCCAAAGGCTATGCAACCATGCATCGACATCGTCATTATTTAAGAGAGCTACAATAAAAGATCTAACCGATAATTTTTCTCAAAGTTTACTGAGACAAGCTCAGAATGTTTTGAATAGTGCAGAAGCAGCTTATGATAAATTACAGGGAACTGAACATCCAACTGGGTCGGATACAAGACATCCATGAGTTAAATAATTGGCTTTTTAAAGAGAGAAAGATACATAGAGTTTCTAATAAATTTATTGCTTTGATTGATTCCTGTAGCCAGTATTATGAAAAATAAAAAACAGTTTAACATTATAACGTTCTTATTATTATTGGGAAATTGATGCTTAGAGAAAAAGTTTTCTTTTTTTTTTTAACTACATCCTTTTCTTATCAATTAGGAACGAATATTAATTTTTAAATCTAAAAAACATCCTTTTAATGGAGTTTTGGATACTGTAAAAAAGTTATTCACAAACTATAAGGCAAAGGATGATATCTTTATTAAAAAATTGTATACTATATTATAAACAAGAACTATAAAACTCGGTTATTTTTTATCCGATTCTAAAGGAATCAAAGCATGAGCAGAATCCAACAATTCAGATAATTCACCGGATTGTGCCATGTTGGTTATAATGTCACAACCACCAACAAATTCATTGTCAACATATAGTTGAGGAATAGTTGGCCAGTCGGAGTATTCTTTGATACCCTGTCTTAATTCGGAGTCTTCTAAAACGTTATATGCAGCAAACTTAGATGGATCGACACCTTGTTGGCCTAATATTTGAATAGTGGCCCTTGAAAATCCACAGGCTGGAGCTTCTGGGGTTCCTTTCATAAATAGGACAACCGGAGCTGAATGAACAGCTTCATCGATGGCCTGGCTAGTTTCTGTGGATAAGGATCTAACCAACCATTTACGGTTGGCTCTGAGAAGAGAAATCGACTGATTCTTGACGATAGAAGGACGTAGAAAAAACATTTTGCTATTTGAACAAGTAAAACAAATCAGTTGTGTTATATATAAACCTTAGTAATCGCATTTTCGCCTTAATGAAAACTGAGAAGAAAAAAAAAATCTACCGCTTAATAAAATAAATTCCCCAGTGCAGTGGGGGAACAAAGAGTCGTGGGTTATCTATTACAATAGCTGCTGTGGCTAGTGTCAGGTGCACGGGTGCGGGCGGCATTGTCTTTTTTTAATTTGCTGTCTTGAGTTTCAATTTATCATTTGGATGTTTTAATCTGTACGGTTTGCTGAATATAGTAAAAAAGGATTTACCTACACCAACCAAAATACGGTTTATATATATATGACCAGTAGCTAAATAAGTTTATCTGACCGAGACCCAGAACAAACTTTTTATAACCCAGTAATACTAATTTATGACGTGCAGGTCAAGCTCAGGTCGGTTATACGTGGGCTGGTTTTATTTTTTCACTTTTCCATTATTGAAAACCAATTCTGGATTTTTCAGCTGTTATCTGCTTACTACCTCTACACTTTTCTGCTCACAACTACCACATAACAAATTTCCCTCTTCAGTATTTAACAATTCTTTTCTTCAATAACTCCATATTGTATTGCTGTTAAAATACATACTTCGGATAAATTGATAGATTGACAATTTGAAAACAGTTTGGATAAATTATCTTGGTTTTCTTTATCTTTTATCTTTATCTTTGTCGTTTATCCTAGTTTCCTATTACCATAAACTAATAGAAAAAAAGAAAGCAAGACTATTCAATTTGTGATTTATTTGTGAATTTCAACTTTTCACTCGTTTAATTTATTCATTTACTCTCCTAACCTTCTGTACTGCTACAATTATAGTTGTAATTCACAAAAATGTCCAATCAATTTATTCATAAAACTTCTTCTTCTCCATTCTATAGAAACAATATTGATAGAATGGATGAAGAAATAAGTTTCAATGCTGCTTTATTAGAACTTGGCAACTCGATTTCACCGTCTGCAACTTCAAATTGGGATTTATCTCAACCAACAATTTTTAATTATGACAATATCAACATTAACAATGCTAATAATAATAGCAACCATAATCATAATCACAATGATAGCAATCGAACCCCAAATGTTTCCCATTCTTTTTATTACCATGATAACCAACATATCAATTCTGATTGTTCTCAACTATCTTTAACTGATGATAACTCATCAAGATTCAATAGTGTTTTAAATGAAATTAATACTTCAAATGTATCTCAGCCAAATTTTATTTTGAATGAAATTGACAATGAAACAGATTTAGACTTAAATACCATTGATGAAAATGCAACGATACCGCCAGACGAAGATGAAAGAGACTATAATGAAAATAATAATCATACTAATGATGATAGTGAAATTGATGATGAAAAGTCGTATTTCAACAATCCAACTTTGAAAAATATATCTCTGGAAGATTTATTATCAACTGAAGATTTATATAGAGAATACGGTTCTTCTGATGAAAATAATACTATGTCAAATTCAAATTCAAAATCGAATTCAAATTCAGACTTAAGACAAATTCGTTTACAACGCAATTTACATAATAATACAAATATGGGGGATACAAACTCCAATTTCAATGACGATTTAATTAGCCAATTTATTGATATTAATGAATTACCTTCAGAATCAATTAATAATACTAACAATAATAAGAGTAATAATATTGAAACTTCAAATTCTTCTTTATTTAATATGACAAGTCCATTAGAAAGCTTATCAACCGTTGATACTCCACAATCGGTTTCTTCATTTCAGACAACTCCAACTTCAATAACAAAACATGCAGAGAATTATAGTACGCTTAAGAAGAAAAAGCTAATTTTATCACCTCTCGATCCTCCGGTTAAATGTGTTAAAAAGAAAACTTCAATTAAACGGTTGTCTTCAAATTCCTCAACAAATTCTTCAAATAAAAGACATTCAGCTACTACTAGTTCTCCAGCGATGAAGAGTTGTTCTCAAAAGTCGCTTTGTAAAAAACATATGGCATATACTGCAGCAGTTATTGCTGTTACCGGTCCTAAAAAAGGTCCGAAAAAACTGGAAGTGAACTCATCACTGAAAGCTGCAACATTTGCAACTTCAATGGCTGCAAACAGTAAAAATAAAAAACCAATAAGGCCAAGGTCAAATACATTACCATTGCAGAAAAATTTGGTTCCAAATAATCCAACTTCAAACTCAAACTCAAATTCATTCACTTCTGTTAGTTCTCTAAAATCTCCTGCAGCTTTTACGTATGAATCTGCAAGTCTGGTATTTGATAGCAAGCCACTTTCAATTCCATCACCAAGGGGTAAAAAATCTATTAATTCACCGATGCGTAATAAATCTTCTGCATGTTCCATTCTTTCAAATTCGACCACGAATTCATCCATTTTTTCTGGAGGTTCATATAACTCAATTTCAACAGCTTCCACCTCAGCCAGTCGTTCCAGTTCAGGATCACAATCGCATAACAATTTAAACTTACTAGGTATACCCAGTAAGATACCTGAAAATGGGTCTGTTGAGTATCATTATCAATATCAGCGTTCACAATCTCATTCGCAATTATATTCGCATTCACAATTAAAACCGCCATTTCAACCATCGAATCCTACAACTCCAATGGTTTCTCCAATCACAAGCACTGTTATGCAATTTGAAAAAATGACTACAGATTCTGGCTCGAATTCTAACTCAAACTCAAATTTAAGTTCTCCAATACATAATAACTTACAAATGCTACAAACTACACCATTGAGTAGGAAAATGCCAACTCCCAGAACACCAAAATCTCAAAACGGAAGAGTTATAAGGAAAAAGAATGCTGAATTTCAAAACCTAATGACAAAGTTTTCCAAAAAAGATCCAGAAGAGTTTAAACCGCAGACTTATCAAAGCATTGGTGAAGGATTGATGGAATTTCAGGTACAACTTGACAATCGAGTCAAGAAATCATAATCCATCGAATAAAGTTCGTTTAGTACGTAATAAAACTATATATTTAATACATTGTTAATAAAGATTTTAAGTAACATAAGTAAACTAAGTAAACCAAACCAAGAGATATAATTTCAACTGTTGATCGTTAATAGGGGCGCAATTTCTGTGGCCGTTGCTAAAATTAGTTACACAATACGTCTCTGTGCTCGAAAAAAATCAAAAAAATCAAATTCAAAAAAAATATTGAAATTAATTTTCAGTTGTGCATATTATTGACTTCGTATTGTTTATATACACTACACACTACACTGGTTAATTTATTTTCTTAGATAGGTTGTTATACTGTGTTGCCCATCTTGCATAGTTTTTGTAATTTCTTTATCTATTTATTAAATTACAAACAGAATAAAATATCCAACATGGAACAGCAACAGCATGACCCAAAGACCTTAGATGCTCCCATCCCAATAGCGGGTTCTATGTCAGCATCAAATATGGCTATGAGTAATTTGCAACCACAACCACCACAACAGCAACAACAACAACAGCAAAAGGGTCAAGGTACAGACTTTGTTAAAAAGCTATTTCAAATGTTAGAAGATAATTCCTACAATACAATTGTGCATTGGTCCGATGCTGGAGATTCTTTTATGATTACAGATACCAATGAATTTACAAAAGATGTGCTACCAAGCTACTTTAAGCATAGTAATTTTGCAAGTTTTGTGCGGCAGTTGAATAAATATGATTTTCATAAGGTTAAAATTTCAAATGAGGTCAAACAACGATATCAGATGGAGAATGTTTGGGAATTTAAACATCCAGATTTTAATAGGCATAATAAAGAATCTTTAGATAATATTAAACGTAAGGTACCAGTCAAAAAGGAAAACGAAATTGGTTCAAATAATTCTAATGTTAGTTTAATTCAGTTTAGGAAATTGGAAGATAGACTAAGTTTTTTAGAAAAGGAAAATGGGAATTTGCATGATATAATTAATCAACTACAAAATCAAATGGGTAAGGTAAATCAGAAATATAATACATTGGTTACAAATATGATAACCGCTAGAACAATTGATGAATCGCTGTCAAGGTCAATTGAAGTCTTAGCAAAAGGTTTAATTCAGGTTGGTATTCAAATACCTCAGTTAGATTTACCGCATATGGATGTGAATAAAAAACTTCTGCCTGCAAATGAGGGCAATTTTGGTAGTGGGAATGGTAATGGAAATGGAAATGGAAGTAACAATAATAATAAAAGTAGTAAGATAAATACTAATAGTAAACCTGACACTAGTATCAACACCAACGCTAGCATCCCCAATAATAATAACACCAATAACTATACTACTAGCAATAATAATAATAACAATAATACTGACACTAATACTGATACTAATACCAATACCAACACTAATAATGTCAATAAGAATATAAACAATAAGGAAAAATTGGTTGATCCAATAGTAAAATTAGAAGAAAATAAAAGTGATACTTCATTATTATCTAGAGAAATTGCAGATGCAGCAAATACTCCAAGCATACAGCATCATAAGTTTCCACAAGAAGAAAGACTTTTAGCTAGACCTATAGGCTCCGCACTGCACGTTTTACTAGTTGAAGATGATGCTGTTTGTATCCAGCTGTGCAGAAAATTTCTAATGAAATATGGTTGTACAGTTATTGTTGTGAATGACGGTTTAAGTGCGATTAATGCTGTTGAACGTGTTCAATTTGATTTGGTTTTGATGGATATTGTAATGCCAACATTGGATGGCGCATCTGCAACCTCCGTTATTAGATCTTTTGATAAAGATACTCCAATTATTGCGATGACTGGTAATTACCAACGTGAAGATTTAGTGACTTATTTAAATCATGGTATGACAGATATTCTTGCTAAACCCTTTACCAAAGATGATTTATATATGATTTTGGAAAAACATCAAATGGAGAAGAGGTTAATTCAGCCAACTTCAAATGCATCCTCCGTTGTTTCGATGCATGATCCAGCATCAACAAATCCAAGGCAACAAACAAATTCTAATTCTCCTATGATCGTTTCGCCAATAATTCAAAGCCCATCTACTTCACTTAATCCTGCAATGATATTAGCTCCAACGTTGCAAGGACAAGGGCAAATCATATCTTCTAAATCACAAATTCAAGCTACTTCTCCTACACAAAAACAGCAACAAATACAACTACAAAACCAAGCGTTCTCTCAAAATACTGGAATACGATCTGTGTCATCGGGAGCAGTTCCGGTTCCAGTTTCGGTTCCAGTTCCTGTTCCTGTTTCAGTTCAACCTTTGGTTCAAGTTCCAATCCCTGTTCAATTACCTGTACCTATTACAGGTGATGATGCGCTAATCAATTCCTCGTTGATGGATTCAGCAAATAGAGGATTAAGTGATGAAGACGAATATGGTGACGTTTTCAAGAGACCTAGGTTCGTTTAATTAAGTTAATTTTTTTGCCTTCTTTTTTCTTAAATTGTTTGATTATGTTTATTTGAAACAAATGTTAATTTACTGTACTATATATAATACTACTACTTTTATTATTATTGATATGTAATAAAAATTGTAACATTCAGTGAGGTAAAATCATAATAGGAAATTGGCGTGGAATTAAAAGAAATCGAACTTATTTTTTTTTTTGGACAAGTCCACGAAAACAATCTACTGGGTTAGTCACCAACGCTACTAATCAAATAGAACAATTTTTGGATTTCAACCATCAGTCAATTATACTTTTTTTTTAAGTAGCAATATGTTATCTTTTTTGAGACCAGCATCTAGATTATCATCTCGTTGTGTCAGATACTCCTCTTCATTGGCTTTTCTTGAAACCTCCAATGGTAAGCTTACCCCGGCTTCGTTATCCGCATTAACAGCTGCCAAAGATATTGGTAAACCAATTACCGCATTACTTCTAGGTCCATCATCAAAGGGTGTTTCAAGCGAAGTTTCCCAAATTTCAGGTATTTCAAAAGTTTTAATTTCAACTTCTGAAAAGTATCAGCATTATCTCCCAGAAGAAATTTCACCGTTGTTAGTCAAACTTTTGACTGATTCTTCCTCGGATATTTCAAGTTTTATTATTCCAGCTTCATCAGTTGGTAAGGGTATTTTACCTCGTGTTGCAGCTCAATTAGATGTTCAACCAATATCAGATATTACGAAGGTTATTGCGCCAGATACTTTTGTCAGACCGACTTATGCAGGTAATGCATTATTAACCGTTAAGTCCACAGATAAATTGATTCTAACTTCCGTTAGAGGTTCTGCCTTTCCAGCTGTTGATATTACACCATCTGGTTCAACTGCAGCTATTGAAGAAGTTCCATATGTTGAATCAGGTTGTAAAACTACTTGGGTTAACGAGCAATTAATGCAATCTGATAAACCAGATTTGGCATCTGCAAAAATTGTTCTGTCGGGTGGTAGAGCATTAAAAGATAAAGAACATTTTGAAAGTTTATTGAATCCTTTGGCTGAAAAACTACATGCAGCAATTGGTGCTTCCAGAGCTGCTGTTGACGATGGTTATTGTGATAATTCTTTACAGGTTGGTCAAACTGGTAAAATCATTGCACCAAATTTATATATTGCCGTTGGTATCAGTGGTGCTATTCAACACCTAGCAGGTATGAAGGATTCAAAAGTAATTGTTGCAATTAATAAGGATGAGGAAGCACCAATATTTAAAATTGCCGATATTGGTTTAGTTGGTGATTTATACAAAATTATTCCTGAATTAACCGAAAAGTTATAAATAATAACTTTATCTTACAAAAGTATACATGTTTAACTTTTTGCTTGAATTTAATTATCTACTTATTTATTTACTGATTTATTTATAATTTAATAAAAAATTAAAATATTTGAATTTCAAATAAAGGTGCGAAATGCTTCATTACGACAAATTATTTGTCATGACAGTTATATTCTGTAAATCAGGATTTCTGTAGAATTCATCATCTAAGCTAATACAGGTTGAAGGTCTTCTAATCAAATATTTAATTTTGTAAGTGCTATTGTTTAATAGTCAATTAATTTAGATATACTTTCTGATAATTTTGAGAATTTAGTATTTTAAAACAATTTTAATTCTAATTTATTCTTTCCCCTTGATATTGATTTTTAAAATCAACTAAAATTTGCTACACATTATCGATTTAAATTTTTAAAATCATTTCATACAATGAATTGACTGAGATGGGACAACATGCTTGGGCTACTACCAAGTATGAAGAATATCCAGCATTGTCAGCTTTGATTGGTTTAATTGCATCATTTACAATTACAAAAACCTTTGGGTCTATTAATTTGCCACTATTTATGTAGAAAAAGAAAATACAGAGAAATCGTGCTGCAAATAATAAATGTCATAAATTGAAGGGTTTCATTTTACTGGATTGCCTAACTTGGAGACATTTTTATACGTGTCCGACTTGTCACGCAAGGAAACAAAAAGATTCTAAATTACTTCATTCTTAATATATTGAAAATTTAAATGTTTTTTGAGGCTTAATGATTTAGTTTTTTACTGTAGTTGTAAAGTGTATTTACCATGAAGTTACATTTTAATAATAGACTAAAGAGAGAAAACAAATAGTTAATAATAAGAAACGAAACAAAAATTAGATATGTAGAACAAAAAAAGAAAATAATAGTTTATTTTTTTCAAAAGTAAGCCTTAACAAGTAGCATCTATTTGTTTATTTCATCCCTTTTTGAAGAGAAAAGCGCATAATAGTAATAATAATAACAATAATAATAATAAATCTATTAATTATCGAATTAACAATATGTTCATCATGGAACACTGAATAAAGAAAAGTTTCTAACAATATTTGGACCATATTCTTCGTAGTCTTTTTTAGTATGACAATAACTTTTAAATTCGGAAGTTTGCGCCATCAATGAACCACCAAACCAAACTGCATTTCTTTGTCTTTTATGTGAAATAACTTGAACTTGAACACCACTTGACTTAGCACCACTTAATCTTTCACTTAATTCAACTCTTTCGTTAACAAGTCCTTTTAAATCTCTTTGTAATCTTCTACCAAAATCCTTGAACATTGTCGAACCACCACTTAAAACAATATTTTTATACAAATTTTTACGCACATCAATAGGTGATGATTGAATAACTTGATCAACAATTTTTGGTAATGGAGTTAAGAAATCAGAAGATGCAATTTCAGGATTGAAAAAAATTTCTGGGGCCAAAAATCTTTCATAGCCGACATCAACTTGAACCTTTTTATGGGAAACTGTTTCAACAATATATTTTGCGAACATTTCAGGATTAGAATCGAATTTATTGAATTCTTTAACGATATCAGGACAAACATAACAAAATTGTTGTTTAATTTGCTCTGCAGTTCTTAAAGTTGAATCAGGTTCGCCTCTTTCTCTTAACATTGTTTGAATGAAACTCGTAATATCTCTACCTGCAATTGGAATATTTTTAATTGCAGAACCAATAACATAACCCTCAGCAACTGGAATAACATGAGTAACACCGTCACCAGAATCAATGACGGTACCAGTTAATGATCTATCAGTAACCTTACTACTTGTCCATGAAGCAGCTAGTGCTAAGACGGCCTGCACAGCAATATATAAACCTGCACAATTAAAACTTTCAAACATAATTTCAGCTGTATTTTCTCTATTTTCTGGTGGATTAAGCGGCGGTTCTGTTAGTAAAAAATAGTGATCTTCCGGTTCACATTTTAAATATTTAAAAATTGAATTTTCCCAGAATCTCTCCATCTGATCCCAATTTTCAATTTGACCATGTCTAATTGGATAATTTAGAGAATACGATGGACCTTTTGCAGCTTCTAGGGCTTCGTCACCAATATAAAAATCTAAATCTGCCATGTCTTTTTTGATTGATGATAAATTTCCACCACTAGTTTTTGATGACGAATTATTTGAAGATAAAAATGAAGGTTTTGAAGGAGCCGAAGGTTTGGACGATGAGCCGTTTGCTCTTGTCGCAATTGCAGTTGGAAAAACCCATGATGGTGCATCATTACCGGCAAAACCTAACTTGGTGAAACCAGTACCATTGTCTAGATTAAAATACAATAAAAGATACGTTAGTAAAAAAAAATGCTTAATTAAATCAACAAATACCAAATAAACATACCCATAACGACAGCTGGAGTGTTAACGCTGGCCATTTTTACAAAAAATTATTTCTTAAGATTAACGTAAAAATTTGAGAAATTGAATTTGATGACAATAGTGTATACGTAATAATGAGAGATACAAATCAATTGAGATAACTAACTTTAAAGACTATTATAATTCAATTGAAATCTATATAATTAATAATTAGTTGCTAATTTATAAATAATGTAGTGATGATGGATGCGGTTGTAGTAATTGAAGTGGGTGAATGGAGTATGATTGTAATCTGATCTTGGCTATATATACTAAACTCAGATGAAGCTTGAAATTCATTGAGTGTGTTGGTTTTTCTTCCTCATTTGTGTACAGGGGCTTCTAACCAGTATTTTTTTTTTTCTATTTTTTTTATCTTTTTGACTACTAATTTTTCTTACCGTCGATCGACGCAGGTTTTGGAGGATTTCGATTTTTACTATAGTGGAAATTCCAATTAACCGAACCAATAGATAAGGCTGGCATTTATGAAGGTACTACTATACAAACTGATATTGCTCTGTGTCAGAGTGTGTGATCATCTGTTAGGGTTAAATTTGATGACAGTGTGCGGAAGGATGGTCATAGCATAGCAACTCCAGTGGTTACCATGTATATTCCCTCGCGTAAAAGTGGTTAGGTCACCTTGCTAATCATAACAAAAGATTACTTTATAGTTAAGGGCATTACAACACAACACAACACAACACAACAGAATACAACACAAGACAGGACGAAAATCAAAAATAAATTGAATATAATTAAATCAACCATTCGGCCTGGAGTGCTCCTCGGGGTTCCACAGTATTTTTGATCGCAATTGACAGATCGGACCTCGTTTTTCTTGCTTAATGCTTTATGGAAAATTAACCTATCAATGTTTGTTCACATACTTATTTTTTTCTTCTCTTTGCCTCTTTACTTCTTTCTCCAGTATAATCTTATATCTTCTATATTATCCACTCTATATTAATTAATCGTCATGACTTCCTCATTAGAACAATTGAAAGCTTCCGGTACAGTTGTCGTTGCAGACACTGGTGATTTTGAATGTACGTAGTAATTTACTGAATTTTTTTTCTCGATTCAATTGATTTACTAACAACTTAATTACTTAAATTACTTCAATAATATAGCAATTGCAAAATTCACTCCTCAAGATGCAACCACCAACCCTTCTCTAATCTTGGCCGCCACAAAACAACCTCAATACGCCAAATTAATCGATGTTGCCATCGATTACGCTAAGACTAAAGCGTCATCCCCAGAAGAACAAGCAACCATTGCTTTGGATAGATTATTGGTTGAGTTCGGTAAGGAAATTTTGAAAATCGTGCCAGGTAGAGTTTCCACCGAGGTCGATGCTAGATTGTCTTTCGATAAAGATGCAACTATCAAGAAGGCATTGTCTATCATTGAACTGTACAAATCTTTAGGTATTGACAAGGACAGAGTTTTAATTAAAGTTGCTTCAACTTGGGAAGGTATTCAAGCTGCTAAAGAATTAGAATCTAAGTATGAAATTCACTGTAATTTAACCCTATTGTTTTCCTTCGTTCAAGCTGTTGCTTGTGCTGAAGCTAAAGTTACTTTGATTTCTCCATTTGTTGGTAGAATCTTGGATTGGTACAAGGCGAAGACCGGTGAAACCTACACTTCTGAAACAGATCCAGGTGTTTTATCTGTTAGAGAAATTTTTAACTACTATAAGAAATATGACTACAAGACAATTGTCATGGGTGCTTCTTTCAGAAATACGGGCGAAATCTCCGCTCTGGCTGGTGTTGATTTCTTGACCATCTCTCCAAAATTATTGGAAGAGTTAGCAGACTCAGCCAAACCACTTCCAAAATTACTAAGTGCTGAAAAGGCTAAATCTTTAGATATCGCCAAGGATTCTTTTATTAATGATGAATCAAAATTCAGATTCTTATTAAACGAAGATGCTATGGCCACTGAAAAATTATCTGAAGGTATTAGAAAGTTCTCTGCTGATTGTGTTGCTCTTTATGATGAATTATTAAAGAAGTGTTCCGCCTAAGTATTTTCGTATTGGTATTATGTTTGTAAGAACTATTTAACTATTAAAATTGTTTTTTTTAAAAAACTCGAAATTGAATGTAAAAAATCTGAAATGTATGCAGTTACCCGCTCAGTCTGTATCCTTTAAATATTCAATAAGCGAATTTATGTTGACGGAATGTGACATGATTGTTTATTGGCAAAGCTTTAAATTTATTTTACTAAATTTAATTGTTTTTTTGCAGATAACATCAAATTTTTGGGCTAGTTTATTATTAGGTTTCTATTGCTTATTTACACAAACCTGCGTAGCTAGCCAAAATTTTCATATTATATAGAAAAGAAGCATTTCAGTTATCAACTTGTTTAGATAAGATCCATACAGCCCAAATTTAGAATGTCACAGACACAATCTCAGATCCAAGGGGTGAATTCAATACCCAATGGTGCTCTAAATACCATGGATAATTTTACTCTTGAAGAAATTTTCCAAGAATTGAAATCAAGAGATGAAATTAGAAGATCCAAAGCTGCAAAAGATTTGAGAAAACATTTTGTTTTAATTTCAAGAGACATAAATTCTACAGAACAGCTATCTGTTTATAATAATTTTATTAACAAAAAAATATTTGATTTAATAAATAGCCCCAGTACAAATAAGCAGTTGGGTGGAGTTGAAGCCATAAATTCTTTAGTCGAATTAATTACTAACACTTCGGATGACACCCAACTTTCAGAATTAACTGCTGCAACTAACACAACAGAAGAAAATTCAAATATGATTACAAGATATGCAAATTATTTACGTCGTCTTTTGTCGTCAAATGATATCCAAGTTATGAAAGCTGCAACTTCAACAATTGGTCGTCTTGCGGTTCCTGGAAGTTCGTTAACTGGAGATTTTGTTGATTTCGAAGTTAAACGTTCTTTGGAATGGCTTATATCGGAGAAATTGGAAAGCAAAAAACATGCAGCTATTTTAATTATTAGTTCCTTGGCTGAAAACGCCCCTGCTTTACTATATCAATATGTTAAAGAAATATTTAATAATATATGGATAGTTTTAAGAGACACTAAATCATCAATTAGAGAAGACGCAGCCATTTGCTTGAGAAATTGCTTAAATATAGTTTATGAAAGAGATAGTGAATTAAGACTATATTGGTTTAATAAACTATATAATGAAGCATCAGGGGTATTTAAATCAGTCAATGCTAATAGCTCAGGACAGAATGTGTCTCTAGCGCAAACAATTAATAGCCCTGTTGAGTTTGTTCATGGTTCATTATTATGCTATAGAGAATTGGTAATTCAAGGGACAACAGTGCTAGCCTCCAAAATTGATGAAATATATGAAACTTTGCTTAGTATGAAAGACCATAAAGCTTTAGATGTCAGAAAAGAAGTCACAGTTATTATTCCAAAATTGGCTAGATACGATAAAATTAAATTTGTTGATAAATACATGCATAGAGTATTATTATATTTTATTTCTCAATTAAAGATAGGCAAAGATAGATCAATCATTTTAATAAGTATTGGCGATATTGCAATCGAAACTAAAAACAATATTATCAATTATTTAAATGGTGTTGTGCTCGAGAGTATTAAAGATGGACTCTCTCAGAAATCTCCGAAAGCCAGAAAAGAATTATCTTCTTGTTTTTATTGTCTTGCAAAATTGGCAATTGCATTAGGCCCACCACTGACCAAATTTATTAATAGCTATCAAATTTTGAAATATATTCTTAAGTGCCCCATTGATGATAATATGTTGAGTGTTTTAAAAATTTTTATTGATAATTTACCGTCCCTAGAACCAATTATTAATGACAGACTTATTAGCACAATTAGTTTGTGCCTTTCAGGTTACGAATTCAAACATCCTGGTGCACCCGATTTTGAAGAATTGTTTGATAGCGATCTGGCTTTCAATTATCGTTACAGCATGTTATCTAAAGAAGGCGGTTCCTTCAATCAATCATCTAACAATATTTCTCAATTAGCTGGCCTTCAGCCTTTAACTTATTATCAAGATTCCGATGTTAGTGTTATTTTGCAAACTCTAAAAGCATTGAGTTTTTTTGATTTTAAAAATTATAATTTGACAGAGTTTGTTTGCTACTCAATTTCAAATTATATTACACATGAAAACCCAGAAGTGAGATTGAAAGCCGCATTAACTTGTTCAAATATTTATCTGAGAAGCTCAATTTGCTTGGAAAGAAGCGAACATTCTCTTAAAAACGTTGGCGAAATACTAGTAAAACTACTTGCTATTTGTATCACTGATCCAGTGACGGAAATTAGATTAGAAGTTCTTAAAAGCTTAGGTGATAGATTTGATCCTCAGTTATCTCAGGCAGATAATGTTAAATTATTATTCATGGCTTTGAATGATGAAAACTTTGAAATTAGAAAAGCTAGTGTCAAACTAGTTGGCCGTTTGACATTTTTCAATCCAGCATATATTGTTCCACCACTTCGGAAACTCTTAATACAGCTTATTACAAAATTGGAATATGGCGGAAACAGTGTACGTATCAAAGAAGAAACAAATATTACACTATCCATTCTTATACTTTCAACTGGAGAATTGACAAAACCTTATACAAAACAAATAATGGATGCTCTTATTCCACATGCAACTGATTCAAGTTCTTCCGTTTCATCTGCTGCAATTGCGGCCATTGGTGAAATGTCTATAGTTAGCGGTGAGGAGATGTTGACTTATATTCCACAATTAATGCCTATTCTTATGGACACATTTCAAGATCAAAGTTCGAATTATAAACGAGATGCCGCTTTAAAAACTTTAGGTCAGGTTTCAGGCTCGTCTGGTTACGTTATTCAGCCTTTGCTAGATTATCCTCAATTATTAGGGTTATTGGTCAACATTTTGAAATCTGAAACTTCTGCTTCTGCGAGACGTGAGACTGTTAGACTATTGGGTATTTTAGGTGCCTTAGATCCATATAAACATAGAGAAGTTGAGAGAAAAGGGCAGGATGCTGAAACAGTTGCAGAACAAAACGCCCCTTCCATTGATATGGAGCTACTAATGAAGGGCAAATCTCCAACCAATGAAGATTACTTTCCAACTGTTGTTATTCGAACTTTATTGAAAATTTTAAAAGATTCATCTTTAAGTAATCATTATATGGCTGTTACCCAAACAATTATGCGTATTTTCAAGAATTTAGATATAAAGTGTATTCCGTTTTTAGATCAAATCATCCCAGGATTTGTTTCAGTTATGCATAATTGTCCACAGTCAATGCTTGTCACATATTTTCAACAGTTGGGACAACTAATTAAAATTGTTAAACTAAATATTAGACCTTATTTACCCGATATTTTCAAACTAATCCGAGAATTTTTTGTTCATATTAAATTGCAAACTACGATAATTGATGTTATTGAACAAGTTTCAAAAGCTTTGAATGATGAGTTCAAAATTTATATGTTGGAATTGATCACCATGTTTCTTGATGTTTTAGAAAAAGACACTTCGCCCGGTAATGCTTCATCCCTGAGAGTCTTAAAAGCATTTGTTATATTTGGTAGCAATATTGAACCATACATTTACCTGATTATTCCACCGATGATTAATTTATTTGAATATTCTTCTCCAAATGTTCGGAAATCTGCGATTGAATGTATTGGTAGGTTATCTAAGAATATTGCATTGAATGACTATGCAAGTGAAATTATTCAACCTTTACTGAGATTACTTAGTAATTCAGATAGTGAAGAACTAAGAAATGCTGCTATGGCAACAATTTGCTCACTATTGCTTCAAATGGGTCAGGATTTTAGTGTTTTTGTTCCTGTTATTACTTCCGTTTTAATCATGAACAGATTACAATATTCATTGTATGATCAATTGATTGATAAGTTGTTTAAAGGCGAGCCATTACCATCCGCTGCTGTGATTTACCCAGATATTAGTACAAGCTTATACGGTGATACTGATTCTGATGTTAATCAACGTAAATTACAAGTCAATCCGCAAACGTTGAGAAATACTTGGGATTGTAGTACCAAGAGAACCAGAGAAGATTGGCAAGAATGGATGAGAAAATTAAGTGTTGAATTATTAAAAGAATCCTCATCACCTGCATTAAGAGCATGCTCATCATTAGCAACAGTGTATCCACCACTTGCTAAAGATTTGTTCAATTGTGCATTTGCTAGCTGTTGGAATGAACTACATATTCAATACCAGGGTGAATTAGCTCAAGCCTTATGTATAGCACTATCTTCTCCAAATAGTTCTCCTGAAATACACCAGACTCTTTTAAACTTGACTGAATATCTGGAACACGATGAGAAATCTTTACCAATTCGTATTCAGACTTTGAGTCAGTATGCACAAAGGAGTCATGCATATGCGAAAGCCCTACATTACAAAGAATTAGAATTTATTCAGGAGCCATCAATTCCAACGATTGAATCTCTTATCAGTATAAACAATCAATTACAACAATCGGACGCTGCTATTGGTATTCTTAAATACGCTCAAGAACACCATGGTTTACAATTAAAAGAAACTTGGTATGAAAAATTGCAACGCTGGGATGACGCTTTGCATGCCTATAATGAAAGAGAAAAAGAGGAACCAAACTCTACGGAGATAACTATGGGTAAAATGCGTTGTTTACATGCTTTGGGTGAGTGGGAAGCTTTGAGTAAATTGGCACTAGATAAATGGACTAATAGCTCAACCGATATTCGTCGTGCTATCGCACCTCTTGCTGCAGCGGCTGCTTGGGGGTTAGGCCAATGGGAACGTATGGGAACTTATATTAGTGTTATGAAAAAAGAGTCTCCGGATAAAGCATTTTTTAATGCTATTTTATCTTTACATAATAATAATTTTGGTGAAGCTTCAGAGCAAATCTCGAAAGCTAGAGATCTGTTAGTTACTGAAATTACTGCATTGGTCAGTGAATCATACAACAGAGCCTATGGTGTTGTTGTCAGGGTCCAAATGCTGGCTGAATTGGAAGAAATCATCAAATATAAGTGTTTGCCACAAGGTTCAGAAAAAAGAATTCACATTAGGGATACTTGGAATAAAAGACTATTGGGTTGTCAAAAGAATGTCGATATATGGCAAAGAATGTTGAAAGCCAGAGCATTAGTCGTTAAACCAAAGCAAGATATGGAAATTTGGATAAAATTTGCTAACCTATGTAGAAAGAGTGGTAGATTAGGTCTAGCTGAGAAATCGTTAAATTCATTACTCGATGAAGGCACGACAGGTCAACAAGCAAATAGAGCCCCACCACTTGTTGTTTATGCGCAGTTGAAGTACATGTGGGCCAGAGGTCAACAAAGAGAAGCTTTGAATCATTTGGTTAATTTCACTTCCAAGCTATCAAAGGATCTAGGTGTTAACGAAAACGAAGCAATTACTCAACCTTTGCCAACAAACGTTCCCGGAATTTCTGAGAACATTGAAAAATACACTAAGCTTTTAGCAAGATGTTATTTAAAGCAAGGTGAATGGAAAATTGCAATGGTGAACAATTGGACTGAAAATGAAGCTTCTAGTATTTTGGGCTCATTCTTACTAGCTACTCACTTTGACTCCAATTGGTACAAAGCATGGCATAATTGGGCATTGGCAAATTTTGAAGTTATTTCACCTCAGTCGAAACAGATAGAAAATTATATCGATAGATCACAGTCGACACAAGATATACAGCCCACAAATATGAATTCTATACTTCGCTATGTTGTTCCTGCTGTGAAAGGATTTTTTCATTCTATTGCACTCTCACAATCTAATCCTCTTCAGGATATTCTCAGATTGTTAACCTTATGGATCAATTTTGGTGGTGTCGAAGAAGTTGCTGTCGCTTTACAGGAAGGTTTTCAAATGGTTAAAATTGATACCTGGCTAGATGTTATTCCTCAATTAATTTCGCATATTCACCAACCAGACCCAATTGTTAGTCAATCTTTGTTAGGTCTTTTATCTGATTTGGGTAAAGCACATCCTCAAGCATTGGTTTATCCATTAACAGTTGCCATTAAGTCCGAAAGTGTTTCAAGACAAAAGGCCGCTTTAACAATCATCGATAAAATGAGAGCACATTCCTCCGTTTTAGTTGATCAAGCAGATATGGTTAGTAATGAGTTGATTAGAGTTGCAGTTTTATGGCATGAAATGTGGTACGAAGGTTTGGAAGATGCGTCCAGATCATATTTTGGGGAGCACAATGTTGAAAAAATGTTCTCTATTTTGGAGCCATTACATCAAATGTTGGATAAGGGAGCAGAAACTATAAGAGAAGTGTCTTTCACTAATGCATTTGGTAAAGAATTGAATGATGCACATCAATGGCTACATAATTTCAGACGAACTAGAGATGCGGCATATTTGAATCAAGCCTGGGATCTATATTATGCCGTCTTTAGAAGAATTTCTAGACAGTTACCGCAGCTGCAAAATTTGGATTTACAACATGTCTCTCCAAAGTTATTACACGCTAAAAATTTAGAATTGGCTGTTCCTGGTACATATGAAGCTGGTAAGGCAATAATTCGTATAGTTAAATTTGAACCGATTTTGATTGTTATCACTTCCAAACAAAGACCAAGGAAATTTAACATTTTAGGAAGTGATGGTAAGAGCTACCAATATGTTCTTAAAGGACATGAAGATATTAGACAAGATAGTTTGGTTATGCAACTATTTGGTTTGGTTAACACCTTATTGGCCAATGATCCGGAATGTTTTAAGAGACATGTCGATATTCAAAGATATGCGGCAATTCCACTATCCCCATCTTCAGGTTTGTTGGGTTGGGTTCCTAATTCTGATACTTTCCATGTTTTGATTAAGGAGTACAGAGAACCAAGAAAGATTTATTTAGATGTTGAGCATAGGGTGATGTTACAGATGTCACCAGATTATGACAATTTAACATTGCTAGAAAAGGTTGAAGTTTTTACTTACGCTCTGGATATTACTCGTGGTCAAGATTTATATAAAGTTTTATGGTTTAAATCAAAATCCTCCGAAGCATGGTTAGATAGAAGAACCACATATACCAGATCTTTGGCCGTTATGTCTATGGTTGGCTATATTCTTGGTTTGGGAGACAGACATCCATCTAATTTAATGATGGATAGAATCACAGGTAAAGTTATTCATATAGATTTTGGAGATTGTTTTGAAGCCGCTATTTTAAGAGAAAAATATCCAGAAAAGGTTCCTTTTAGATTAACGAGAATGTTGAGTTATGCAATGGAGGTCAGTGGTATTGAAGGTTCGTTCAGGATTACCAGTGAAAATGTTATGAGAGTGTTGAGAGATAATAAAGAGTCATTGATGGCCATTTTGGAAGCCTTTGCATATGATCCATTGATTAATTGGGGATTCGATTTCCCTATAAGGGAGATTATTGAAAACACCGATCATACTCTTCCTGATGCAAATTATAACGAACTCTTGAGAAATGGTCAAATTACCGAAGAAGAGGCTGCGCAAATGGCTGCTAGATATAAGAATGAGGTTAGAAATGCCAGAGCTGCATTTATTTTAAAGAGAATTAATGATAAATTGACTGGTAACGATTTCAAGAGATATAAAGAATTAAATGTGCCAACTCAAGTTGATAAATTAATCCAGCAGGCTACATCCGTCGAGAACTTATGCCAGCATTATATCGGTTGGTGCTCTTTTTGGTAGAAAAATTATTGTCAATCTATTTTCATGTTGTTCTAGTAATCAAGTTTTGTTTTTGTTTATGTTCGAAATATACTATTAGTAAAAGGATAAGTAAAAAGGATAAGTAAAAGAAAAGATTATTCTATAGATTTAACAGAAAATAGCTTTTCTGTCCATTTTTTTATCACTGGGTGATCCAAAATGTTAGTCAAACTCAGGTTTTCATTAAAATATTTAAATGAAAGTAGGTTTGTTATATTAAGATCAGACACAGCTTCATCATAGGTTTTTTCTTCTATTTGATTGTTAAATTTTAAAAATGAAAGTTCAGCTAAAAGTTGACCAACCTTTTCACCAATTTTGGCACCTAAAGGGTAACCATCATCAAAACCGTTTTGTAAACTTTCCTCTTTTGATTGTGATAAACCATCTAGATAACCTTGTTTGCCATGTTTCCGTTTCAAAGATACCAGGTTAATATGCATAGGTGCATTATCTAGACCATAAAATTCGTTAGTCTTAGGTTCAAAATGCTCTTCAACATCAGACTCAGAAGCCCACACATCAGAATCAGAATCGGAAGAGTTGTTTGCTCTCTTGTTTTTTGTCTTACATGTGCAGCCGGAAGACATGCTCTTACTAATTAGCATAAAGAACGATTTGTAAGCGTATAGTAATTAAGCAAAGGGAATGTAGAAAAAAAAAAAAAAACAATTACCCGGTCTGTAGATGAGGCAATTCAAATTTCTCGCAAATTGTTTTAATTGCGATTTTAACTGAGTTATCTTAATTGCAAATAGAGTCATACTCATAATTATAGCTGACCCATAGATATTAGAGTTATACCAGTTATAGTCTAGATATAGTATAGACTTGTTTGAGTGATAGATAAAAATTTATAGATAGCATACCACATAAGATATCATTATTCATTTTGTACAGTGTCCCTATTTAAACAACTGATTTTTTTTTAGATTGATAGCATTACAAATATTCAATTATTTTGTTGTCGATAACCTATAAACAGATAATTCATATAAAACTTAAATAAACAAAGATTCTGGTAATCTTTTCAACATATAATTTTACAGCGCAATTTGTTAGCTTAACAACATGTCACAACAAGACATTATCACTCAAGTTTCACAGGGAGGTGACGTCCCTATGATGCAAGCCGATGAAATGATGGATGATTATAATACTGAAATCAAAATGAACTTAAGGGGTAAGCTGTTTACCATTACAAGAGACGATTTAATGGCATTACCTGAAAGTGTTTTACTATGTTTGTTTCCTAACGGTGTCTTTGTTGATGCTAATGGTAACGTCATAACCAACCTAACAGATGATGATATTGTTTATGTTAACTTTTCACCTGAGTGTTTCCAATATATCTGTCAAATGTTTGATGCTGCTGTTAGAGATTTACATATGACAGAACATAATCATAACCAAGTGTACGATGTAAGTGATCCAAACATTTTGAATGACAAACCATCTATTATTGTTTTAAGAGAAGATTTAGATTATTATTGTATTCCTCCAATACAAGGCTTGAATGCTGATCAAATGAGATATGTCAAAATATTGGTCGGACAAAAGCTTTTAGAGAATGATAAAATATTTGATGGTTTAGGGTATCAACCAGGTAAGCAATTGAGACCCGCTGAACAACATTTGATGGATATGTTATGTTCTTCTGGATTTAAACTTGATGGTGATTGGGGTCATAGATCATTAGAACCTGGTAAAACTGTTGTTTTTTCATTGACGCTGGTTCGTCTAAACAGCAATCCTACTAATCCAACATCTCCAGAAGATTCGCCAAGTTTGAAACCTGTTTCCTCCAATGTATCTCTTACCAGCGAAAGAAAAAGATCAAGATTTAGTACTCTGGCTCAAGCCGTTTCTAGAGCAAGCTCAAGAGTTAGAAAAGAGAAAAATACTAATAGTACCAAACTTCTTTTATTTTGGAGAAAACCTGCTAGAAAATGCTGGTGGTCCGATATTGAAACTGAAGTCGATTTATCAGAATTACGCTTAAAAGATGCTGCCGGTAAACCCTTGAAACAAACTAAAATTAAGACCCATATCAGAAGAGTATGGACTTTAGAACTTTCTATTGTCGGAGTGCAATAGTTTTTTAAGTTTCTCTTAAATATATATATATATATATATGTATAAATATGTTTTACTGTTTTTCCTAGATAAATATAATAATACTTAAGTTTTTAGTCAGATCATCACGGTGTAGTCTAATATAAAAATATAGATAAAAATTGATAAGATGCGGGCGGACGATAACTATTCTGACAATCCCGACAGAACGGTTGAGTAATTTCTTATTCGATTTAAGTTTATTGCTTAATGTTGTATATTACTTGCATTATCCGGTCATATTCACATACTATTCTTCTTATATAAGCATTATCCTTTTTCTAATCGTCTGTCGATAATAATATAATTAAACTTGTGCTCATAACTTTAAACATACAAAAGATGCTAATTCATTCATTATCACACTTGACAGGATGGGTCTATGTTATTTGTTTTTCAGTTTCCATATATCCGACCATCATTTCCAACATTCAATTGAAGTCAGTCCAAGGTATTTCAGTTGATTATATGTTTTTCAATTTTATGGGTTTCATTCTTTATTCGGTATATACAGGCTCCATGTTCTTATCTCCACTTGTTCGGGAAGAGTTCCATCAGAAATATGATTCTTTTCCTTTGATAAAGTTAAATGATTTAGCATTTGGTCTACATGGAATTTTTGTGAATTTATTTCTTTTATCGCAGACGTATGTTTGGGGTTATAAAAAAAATGATAATCAAAAGTTGTCTCAAATAGGCTCAATAATTTTAGGTACGGTTATACTGTATCTTTTTGTTGGTAGTGGCTACATTATTATAAATGATGGATTTATTCCAAGAGATTCGAAATTTAACTGGTTAGAGCTATTTACTTCTTTAGGTTTAGTTAAAGTTGTTATGAGTGTTTGTAAAAACATTCCACAAATGTTATACAATCATAACAGAAAATCTACGCATGGCTGGCCTATCTTAATGATCTGGTTAGATTTTATTGGTGGTTTATTGTCCTTAATTCAATTATCTTTAGATGCTTTTGAAACCCGTCACTTAGGTGCTATGGTTGAAAACTTGCCTAAATTTTTGCTATCAATTGAGGTTGTTTTGGCCGATTTTATATTTTTCTTTCAGCATTATTATTTATACTATGAAAGCGATGTACAAAAATATGGACCTTTTAAAACTGGTGGTTACGGTTCTATTGAAGAAGATGAAGAATTTGTCGTTGAACATCAACATGATCACGATCATGCCTTAAATGTGGAATGCAATGTTTCGCCAGGTGATAAAAACGAGTTACAAAGATTACTTTCTTAAAACAAAGTTTTGAATAAAAATAATGTACAGGTTGTATATTTTATGGTATAATAATAAAACTTAATAAAAGAGTAAAAACAAACCAAGTATATCTTTGATTATGTAATACAATCACGTGAAATTGCCTAATTATATTTACAAAAACCGACTGTTCCAGAATTCCAACCGTTTACAGAGGATTAATGATAAATGTAAGACTTGCATAGCTATTTTTTGCTTTAAGGAATATTAATTTGTTACTAACAAGTATGTTTTCATCAATCAGCAAAAGGTATTTAAGTACAAGTCGTGTTGCACGCTTGTCTTATGATAAGTCTTTCCAACCATTAAAGTCAGAACTGGGACTACCAGGTGCAGTTGGTAACACTCCATTGATTAAGCTGAACACCCTTTCTTCTCAATTGAACCGTAATATTTATGGTAAAGCAGAATGGATGAATCCAGGTGGTTCAGTTAAGGATCGTGCAGCCTTATTTTTTATTGAACTAGCAGAATCTCGTGGTTTAATCAAACCAGGTGGAACAATTGTTGAAGGGACAGCTGGTAACACTGGTATTGGTTTAGCTCATATTTGTCGTGCAAAAGGTTATAAATGTGTTATTTATATGCCAAATACCCAAGCACCATCAAAAATTCAAACTTTGAAACTGTTAGGCTGTGAAGTCTATCCGGTTCCAGTTGTTCCATACGATAATCCAGAAAATTTTAATCATAAAGCCAAAAGACATGCAGAAAATTTAGAAAATGCCTATTGGACAAATCAGTTTGATAATTTAGATAATAGGCAAGCGCATATTGAAACAACCGGTCCTGAAATTTGGAAACAATTAAAGGGTAAAGTTGATGCCTTTACTTGTTCTTCAGGTAGTGGTGGTACTTGGTCAGGTGTTACTAGATATTTAAAGACTGTTTATCCAGACGTTAAATCTTATATTGCAGAACCACCTGGGTCTTGTCTTTATAGTTATGTTAAAAGCGGTGGTAAATCATTAGAAAAATCTGGCGGCTCATTTACTGAAGGTATTGGTCAAGGTAGGGTTACCAATAATGTTGCTCAAGATATCATGCTAGCTGATGATGCATTTTTAATTCCAGATGAAGAATCGATTATTATGCTATACAGATTATTGGATGAAGAAGGTATTTATGTCGGCGGTACAGCAGCGCTAAATGTTGTTGCTGCAACAAAAGCTGCAGAATTATTACCTGAAGGTTCAAATATTGTAACAATTTTAGCCGATTCTGCTCATAAATACTCCGATAGAATTTTCTCCAAAAAATGGTTACAGTCAAAGAACTTATATGATGTTTTACCATCAAATTTGAAGAAATATGCTGTTTTGGATTAGTTTGGTTCTGTAAATATTGTTTAAAATAATTTTCTATACTAAAAGTAGAAGGAAATAAAAAAAAAACCATGCCTAATAATAATAATAATAAACCGATAAAATATGCAAAAATAATAAAAATCTTTATAAAAAGTATAAATCATTGTCAACGAAGTCCAAATCCTTTACTGTTGAAAATAGCCATTTCCATTTTTCTATTAAAAATATCCTGTGTTTCGTAATCATATAAGCAAACTTCATTAAAGCAAGTATGTGAGATTGGTAACCTTTGATTACTTGTTTTATTCTCTTCATTATATAATTTTGAGATTTTAAAATTCAATGACGGCAATCCTGTTGCTGGTAATCTATCAGATCCTGTCACAAATAACAATAATTTTTTTTGCGATTTTATTGTTAAATTATCAAAATATTCCCAAAACCACTGAACAGCTAAATCGTTTAAATCACAACCATTATATTTTGTAATTGATTTTAAGATTTCTATATCAATTTTATTCTCATTATCATCACCAATTAATAATAACTGAATTTCTTCAGGTGTAAATAATGATAATGCATTGCCCCCTACAACTTGATGAAATCCTTTATTAAATTGATTAAATTGGTTTGAAACAAGATCATTCATCATAAAATTATAATATCTCAAAATATAATCTGATTTATTTGAATCATTAACTAAAATATTTGACCCATTATCACATAATTCTTTTGTAAAAACTGTACCAAAAATGTCTTTATACGTTATTTCAAAATAAATTTCTAAATGTTCAACTCCTTTCATTTTGATTAATTTTTTCAAATTAATTCCAGAACTTGGATTTAGTTGAATAAAATCATCCAGAGTAATCTTTCGACCCATTATTTTATTATATAAACCTATTGGTAATTTTAAATCCAATATTGTAGAATTATAAATAGCACAACCTAGAACAACACCAACAAGATAAAATAACTCATCATTATTCATACTTGAATTTGCAAAATAACATAAATTAGACTCCTGATAGACTGTAAATAATCCTTTATTTGGATCGAATAATTCTTTTGTTAATAATAAAAACCATTCTTTTCTTAATCCACCCGCATCAATTCCAGGTTCATCTATAAATTCAACCCTGATTAACTTCCTAAAATCATTTGGATGAGACTTAATAACTTTTAATGAATCACTCGTAATATGTGATCTTCTAATTTTAATTTTGAAATAAACATCAAAAGAAGTTTTATGATTTAATGACTGAATAAAAGCCTCCTCAGCTTTGCGCTCCATCGAACGTTTTGCTTCATGCTCCAAAATCGTAATTTTTGCACCCAAAGAAAGTAAAAAAGGGAAAGAACAAAACGTAAAATTTGCACGTTTAATAACTGGACCATTTGTTGAAATTCCTAAATACGAAGCATTTGTTTGTGCTTTAAGGTAATCAATTACCAATAAATTTGGATCATGATTTGGATTCTTTGAATCATTTTCATGCTTTGTTGCATTTAAATTAAATTGCCAAGCGTCAAAATCTTGTTTAACATTAATATAATCGACTAAACTGTTATAGAAGCAAGAATTGGGAATTTTTGAATGTTTTTTATTTGCAAAAAAAAAATATGACATTGTTCTACATGCTGTTCGTAAATGCCAATCATCTGAGTATTGTTGAATTTTAATTTTAATATTATGTTCTTTTTCAATGTTATTATTTGGAGACCAATAGGAAGATTCTGGATTATTATTAAATGCAACATCTGAACCTCTTCTATTACCAGAGGTTATACAAGATGGCAGACCAATTGATAATCCAAAATCTGTACTTTCCGATGCTGGCCTAATGATTTTTGTGGTTAAAGAATTTTTATAATTTATATCATCTGAAGTCGAATCATTTGATAAATATGCACCTGGTTTAATGACTGTACTAAAAAATTCATGATTTATAAAACGGGTTAAGTGGAATGTAATATATAAATTAAAGAATTCGACTTTTTTTAAAAATTCTGGTTTTGGTAATCTAGACCACCAATGACACAAGTATTGATTTGTGCTTTTATCTAAATATGAAATGAATCCTATGATTCTTTTAATTATATCATAACAAACTGATTTCAATTCTGGATTCATCAATTGATTATTTGAAGTACCAATCAACGACTGAATCAAAAGTGGACATTCTAATATTATCAATATCCATGAAATTTGTTTAAAATCTTTCACAATTGGTGGATGGCGCAATAAATGTAAACCCCCAAGTAACATTTTAAACATTGGCTTTTTTGTTGGTAAATTTTGTAGTAAGGAATAGAATTTCTTAATTTCATTAAAGTTTAGGTTTGGTGAAACATAAGTTGACTGTTTTTCCGGATCCAAAATGAAAGATTTATTCAAGATGTTGAAGTTTGAAAATGCAATAAAGACAGTATCTTCAACTGGTTTAAAGATCTGGTGCAAGTCAATTTTCTCTTTATCAATATTACTTGATTCACAGTTTTTAATAACATCTTTTAGTAGCCTGTACGACATTGGTGGTAAACTCTTAGTTTCATCGTTTTTCAACGATAGAGCTTCAATTGAGCTAATATTAATGACAAAGTAAGTTTTACAAACAAGGCATTTGATTTTAAAAACTTTTGATGGATAGATAAGAAGCGTGCCACAACATTTACAAGAGTCACAAATATTATTAGAATTTTTGGAGGAACCAGGCGCCGAGGTAGAATCAGCAGAAGACGAAGAAGAAGATGATGAATTCTTTGCATTAAGGTTTGCCTCCAAACCTTTTGAATTTTGGGATTTTGATGGGTGATCTATTAGTTCAACGGAAGAAACTGGATCTTTGAAGTTATTAATCGTGGACGATCTTCTATTACGAGTCAGATTAATGTAGTCTTTTGATGTATTCGATTTCAATTGCGAATCCGAATAGCCTGGTTCTTTCTTTTTGAGAATTTTTGGAATCCATTTTGAAGAAGTGCCTTGTGGATATTGTGGTGAAGTCATTTAGAAGTCTTCTGAGATGAACTTTTGAAAATCCAAAACAATGAAATATAACCGATACTGTTATATTTCAACAACCTATAGTAGTATTGATATTATGATAACCGTTAAATACACTTTTTTACTTCCCTTGGAATTGTGTCAGTAATCAAGTATATGTAATTAATAATACTAACAATAGTAACAATAAGAATTTGTTTTTAAAAGGGAGTTTTCAATCTTTGTATAATGATCGCTAGCACAAACACAGTAAAATTATCGACGGCCGTGTATAGAGAGACAGAGACAATCAATTCTGGTATTAAAAAGACAGATATCTATAAAAATGAATTATCTAATACCACCAGAATGTACAAAGTTGCAGAGAGGTGATACAGAAAACTCCATGATCCATGTAGAGTAAAATCCAATTCCCCTTTATGATTTTAAAAATAGATCACAGAAGCATGCGCCACTGTGGCTCAGCAGAGGTCGAGTTGTGCACTGCCGAGAGGTTTAGACGATGTCATCGTGGCTGGTGTGACCATAATCTTGATAATAAAAAGGATTTGGAAACTGACTGGCTGTAACCCATGGCAGTAACAGCAACCAAACACAGCAATCACGGTACCCAGGAGACACCATAACACTAATAATCACACTTTTGTACACATGTTACGTGGATGCACCGAAAATAAAGCGTTCGTGTCCAGCTACTAGGGTTTAAACAGTGAACAGAACAACCAATATTCCCCAATTGGGCAAAGCCACGCGTAAAAATAAAAAACCAGAAACGCGTAAACTTGGTTTTATTATTTGCTGCACCATCAAGAAGACGTACCGTACCTTTGACATTTGCATTCTATTATAATAAAACTAGTGGCATCTCCTTGGTTTCTTCTTTTGCACTTACTGCACTACTCAAGTTTATTCTGTGATCAATATTATCAAAACCAACCTCTACTTCTCTACAATTTCTTTTATACTCACTTCATTTACAATCATAGTTTCAAATTAAAATTATACATGCATTTATCGAATCCAGTCTATCATCAAGCTATTCAAACTTAACTTTCAATTCAATTATACTATATTATACTATACTATATCAAAATTTATTCTATTCGATAGGTAATTCAGATTTTTTTTATTTAAATTTATTTCTTTTATTCCATATATTTCCATATATTGAATTGTGATTATTTATTAATCGGTAATTGTCAACTAAATATATTAATAACCGCTTTCACAACCACTCCCCGCTCTAATAATTTACAAACAATTTAAATTATATTATACTCAATTCAGTTCAATTCGATATCGCTTTACCTTATCATTACAAAATGTCAGAAGAATCATTACAATTACTACCACCTGCAAATTTGTCAAGTCCCACAAACAAATCTTTTGAATTAAAGACTCCGCCACATTCAACTTTAAGAACTTCAAATATCAAACGAATGGAAGATAGTAATAATTCCATACTACATTCAGAAAAACACGGATTGTTGTCTCCAGAGTTTTCGTCGCCCCAATTAAGATATGACTCCGACATCGTTGGTAGGAATAAGAATAATAACACTCAGAATGATACCAATAACAATAAAATCAGCAGCAGCAGTAGCAGCAGCAGCAGTAACAACAACAACAACAACAACAGCAGCATTAACAGCAATACAAACCTGAATGATAGCCCAACTAATGATTCTTCAAGCGATAAAGAGAATAACCTAAATTCAACGATTCAGTTACCATTACCAGCACCAGATTTTTCTAATAAAAAGCGATCATTCCCATCTTCGAATATTGATATCACCGCAAAGAGATCCAGAAAATTCAAAGGACCTGTTGATTGTGTTATACCCGAGCCTCATGAAATGCCACTAATCGTTTTTGAATCTAACCTTAAACCTCCCTATTCTTATGCTTCTTTAATTGGTATGGCTCTACTGAGGTCACCTGAAAGAAGATTAACTTTAGCTGAAATTTATCAATGGATTTCTGATAACTTTAAATATTATAAGAAGGGTGAAGTTGGTTGGCAAAATTCAATTAGACATAATCTATCTTTAAATAAATCTTTTGAAAAAGCAGAAAAATCAAAAGATCGTAAGGGTCATTTTTGGCAAATTGTTTCAGGTTATGAATACATTTTTTGTAATATTAAAGAATCAAAAAGAAATATTACTTCAGCAAATTCAGTTAAAAAATCAAAATCTTCAAAATCACAAAACCAAAATGAATCAAATGAATCTTTGCTACTGTCCACTCCAGTTTCAAATAAAAGCCATGACGAATATGATGATGATAGTAGTAATAATTATGATATTAATAGCGTTAAAAGTAATAATTATAGTTACAACAATGATGATGATAAATTTGATTCAATATCGAAAAAAATCGATTTTAAAAATCAAACCCCAATCAATACAACAACTTTAGGTTCAATACCGGAACTAAACATACAGTATTCTTCCTATGGTACGAATTTGGGTTCTTTAAATTCATCTCCAATGATTTTTTATCATGATTCACCCATTGATAATTCAATTAACTCAAAAAATATAGATTTTACCTCTTCATTTAGCTGTAAATCAAATTTTGAATTATCTCCGATTAGAATGAATGAAACTGGCCCATTACTGGAGCCAATAACTCCCAATATAAATAATTCTTTGTTGAAGGTTTCTTTACCACCAATTCAAAAGCAACTTCAAAGTTTACAACAATTTCCAACATCATTATCAACTCCGACATCAACATCAAAATTACAGCAATCACAACAGCAGCAGCAACTGCTGCAACAACAGCACCAACAACACCTGCAAATACCAATATCATCAGATATACATGCTTCCAAGTTTAGAACTCCTTCGCGTATAATGAATAGTCCATTGGTTAATGCTTGCTCTTCGTCGATAATGAAAAAACTTTGGACTTCACCCTCGTACCTTGATGATTTTTATACTTCACCAATTGCTTCAAATAGAGATAATGCTAATAATTTGAATTCAGTTATCTATCCTAATGGGAACGGCATAGATAATGTTACAGATTTATTTGGTAATAGAACTTTAGGTTCACCTTTACCCCCTTTGAAGAAAAAAATATTGCTCAAAAATACAGCAAATAATAATTTGACAAATGGTTATTCAACAAATGAGATTTTTGGGATAGACATCTGTACAATTAATCTTCAGGATGATGACCATTACAAATAAAATAATATCAATAATAGCTGTATGCTTCTTTGGCTTTCTATTTATTCAATCTTCTTTCATCTTTTACTATTTTACTTTATTTTATTTTTTTTTTTTTTTATTCTATTATTTTTTTTTTTTTATTTCACTTTATTATATATTTTATTTTATTTTATTTTATTTTATTTTATTTTATTTTATACTTGGATAGATATAGGGTTTACTTTTTTTTTTTTGTTTTTATTTTATTACTTGATATGATTATAAATTAGAGTTTATAAAGGTTCGTGTACTCAATTTATTTTTGTTTTCTAATATGTAATTTTACTTTAATACAAATTTTGGGATTTATTATTATTTATGTATAACTATCTTTTTAGTGTTCCATTAGCAAAGTTTCCTATACGGATAAATTTTCTGTCTTAACATATTTTGTTTTTTCTTAAAAAAATCTATCATGAACACAATTTGGATCTTCATGGTATTCATTCTTAGCGATTAAAATGTTTTTAAACGTACTCAAACTGGCAAGAATCGATCCACCAATATAACAACTAATTTTTCTATCTGGTGAAGCATAAATTTTTAAATTAAGCTCACTATCATTATTTTGTAATTCTTTAAGTAATCTTGATCCAAAATTTTTAAATAATGTTGTACCACCACTTAAAATAATAGTTTCAAATAATTTTGATCTTAAATCAACATCGGTTTTTAATATCGAATTGTATAAGTTTTCATGAATTCCAACTTCTTCAAATCCAAAATTTTCTGGATTGAATAATATTTCACATGGTTTACTTAATGATTTTTCATCAACCTTAATAAGTTTACCATCAGGCAACTGAAAAGTTTTAAAATTATTTAACGAATCCATTATTGCATTTTCCATTTCATTGTTATTATTGTCTATCGAAACATACCCCAGCCTTTCCTTTAAATTTCTTATAATTTCAAATTCTGATGATGAATTTAGAAAATACCCATTACGCATCAACTCATTTTTTAATTGCTCAGTTATATCTCGACCTGCAATATTCATCCTTTTAACCGATCCTGGTATAACAAACCCTTCGTAAACAGGAACAACGCTGCTAACACCATCACCAACGTCTAAAACAATTCCAGTTGTTCTACCAGTTGAATATAGTGATAACACCGAGGGTAAACTGAAATGAACTGCAGGTATATTAAAATTTTCAAACAAAAGTTCAGATAGTTTTTCTCTGTTTTGTCTCGGATTTAGTGGCTCTTCTGTGATTAGCATGGGATGTTCTTTCAATGAATTAACACCTAGATCATTAAGTAAAACATTTTGCCATATTATTTCTAAACTATCCCAATCCCTTACAATACCGTGTTCAATAGGATATGTTAATTTGAGTAATCCTCTCAGCGATTGCGCTTTATTCCCAACAAATGTGTCTGTTTCTGAAATTGATGATGGCATTACTCTATGGTATTTGGGTTTACCCAATAAATTTGAATAATTTACTTTGGGTTTTTCTTCCCCTGCAAACCCACATCTAATTGTTCCAGATCCATTATCTAAAATAATTGGCTGATTAAATATCGTGTCTGATAAAGCCATAATTTTAGATATAAATAGATAATTTAAGTAAAAACAATTTTGTTTATATCTACTTACTTGTTTTCATGAATGGAACACTTTAATTCCCAATTAGGATGCTTTAAATATGGTGTAAAGATGTTGTTTTTTAAGAATCTCGGCGTGGCTGGTGAGACCAATTACGCCGAGATCTCATGCGCCACGCTAAAGATAAGACGAAAAGATAGTAGAGGACTTATTATCTCAATATTTGGACTCAAAAACAGCTTTAGCCATACCGTATACTCCAAAATCTTATCTATCCGAGGGATATTCAGGGTTAAATTACAATGCCTCGGAGGTAGATAATATGGAGTTACCGTGATTATAATCTAAGGATTTATAAAAGTAAACAAGAATAGATGATCATTACACATGAAATTAAGTTATATGGAATAATATCTATCACCAAAATCACCAACACCAGGGACGACGTATTTTCTATCATCTAAACCTTCATCAACCATACCAGTAACGATTTGAATTTTTGGATATTTTTCTTTGAAAACTTGGATACCTTCTGGACTAGCCAAAACGTTCAGAAACAAAATTCTTTCCTCTTTAACACCCTTTTCTAACAAAACATCGACTGCCATACTAGCAGATCCACCAGTAGCTAATAATGGATCCAATAAGAAAACATATCTATCTTGAATATCTTCTGGTAACTTAACATAAAATAATTTAGGCAATGCAGTTTCCTCATCTCTTTGAATCAAAATTTTACCTAATCTAACAGAACGACAACAGTCTCTTAATCCTTGTTCCATAGATTCACCAGCTCTAATAATGGAAACACCGCAAATTTTACCTTGAAACTTTTGACCATCATATGTAATGCCTAAAGGAGTTTGGATTTTGCATGGTTCAACAGGCAATTGATTTAAACCCTCTTCAACTAATAATCTAATGATTCTGTCCGAATAAAACACAAACTCACCACGACTTGTTGTTCTATCACGAATGATACTAAATTAAATGAAACGTTAGCATACAAAAAATCTGATAAGAAAAGCTTAACATTTAGCAAATATACTTACGTGTATAGACATTTGAGTTGATTAGTCTGTCTCAATTTGATGACGTTATCGTAAGTAGACATGGTGATAAATAAAATATAAGTATATATTAATGAATTGTTTAAAAGAAAGAAGAAAGAAGAAAAACTGTAAGATACAATGTATGTGGAATCAAAATTTTTCTCGTCGGTGGTGATAAAATTTCTTTGTTATCGTCGAGGCGTCAAACGGCATCTTATGATATTGAAATGGATTGAATGATCGTTAAATGCACACAAATATTTGCGTATGTAAGCATCTGTCTTTCCATCTATTTAGCTATCTTTCCATCTATCTTTTTATTTTTTTATCTATGTATCTATCTAGCTATTTATTTATTTAACTTCATTATTTTTATTATTCTGAAAACCCTGCGTCATGATTCTTCTAAAAACCGGAAACTGATTTCCATCGAGATATTCTTTCGCATATCAGTAATCAAAGCAAGTGGGTTACTTGGTAGTTCCATTTCTTGTCTCCAATCAAATCTAAAATTTCCTATTTTTTTGTTCTTAGTACCTAAAACTAGCTCATACATATTCATAGATTTTTCACATCTACCATCGTCCAGTTTCAATTCATTATCGTATATGTTCAAGATTTTGATTATTTCAACCAATTCATTAACTGAAAAAGCATTTTTGTTTAAAAATGGATAGATAATTAAAAGTAAAATACATTTGTAATGACTTTGGAGATAATTAAAATTTAACAGATTTTTTATTCTTTCAAACCATAATTCACTATCGCAATCATTAAAAACTTCGTTTAGTGAATTTATTGGAGCTAACGCTTGTCTTAAAATAGGATTGTCAATATCGTTGGCTTTGATCTTATCAATTAAAAACTCATCTTCTAGTTTTCCCTCAACCAACAAAGTTTCAAAAATTTTCCAAACTATAGCAACAACTCTATCTGATGCACCCGATTCTGCAAAACAGTACAATGATTCATATTGATAACCTTTTTCAAAAAGAATTTCACCCTGAATTCTGTAAATATGCATTGCAGTTTGACGTAATTTTAATTTGGAACAAATAGATAAAATCCATTCAAAATCATCGTTGTTCTTAATCTTATATGTTGGTAGTGCTTCAGATAAAATTTCTCTGGTTTTACTGTTATTCACTGAAATTATAATGCCAACACCAATTGTGAAGAATTCATCATCATTTAAATATGTTAATGCTAAATCTTCCAGCATTGAATCAATATTTTCACTAATGCCTGAACTTTTTCTCTTGTTATCAACTAAACCATCCAATGGGCCAATATCAATGTAATTTTTCAATAATCCTGAAGCTTCCATTAAAATTGCTGTAAATGTAGCAATTGATTTGTCTAACGCTTCTAAAGAAGAAATAACTGTTAAAAATTTTCCTCTAAATAAGTCAACGCAAATTGAATCCCAAGTATTCAAGCCTTCGATTGGTTTATTATCATTATCCAAACTTAATGATCTTTCAAGATACTCTGGAACAAACTTCATGGAGGGCATTTGGAAAAGAAATAACGCTAGATAGCATTCATACCAAGCACTGGAATTGTCTTCAATAGTTTTCGGCAAGCCGCATAATATGCCTAACAATTCCAAAATTTCCGTATGAACATCTTTGTTATTAACATTTAAATAGCCAGCTTGAGTACGTAACTCAACTGCAGAATTTTTCCATTTCAAAAACTCTTTCAAATCGTATGAAAACTTGACAGAATCATAACTAGATAATAGATTCTTAAAATCTTCAATCAACTGAAATAATTTAAAATCATTTTCTTCTAACTCTTCATATTTAGAAACATTCAAGTCGTCAATTATATTAGCAAATGAACCTCTCATTACCATCTTTTTTAAGTAAACAGACCAAAAACTGAAATTTTGGTATGGTTTATTGGAACCTTCAAAAGCTGCTTGTAAGACTGAGTCATCTGGTTGAAGATCTACTCTCTCAACCCATTTCTGCAACAAAATTATTCTCTCATCTTCTTGGCTAAAATATAACGCATTCATTAAATTCAAAACATTTATAATTTCCTCATAGTTCATCACCCATGTATCATTTAGAGAAATTTCATCCTTCATTTTTTGGGTTATCATTTTTCTCATATTTTCTATCGTAAATGTTATCAACTTTCTTAAAAATGTTTTCTTCTCCTGCAATCTTTCCCTTATAATATTAACAACACCAATATTCATTATATCATCCTCATCATCTTCACTGTAAATTTTGTAATGCTGATTTACCAATAAATGTTCGAATTCTTTATATAATTGGTTCAAAAATTTTATATATGCAGCTGAATGATCACTTTGAGGAACTAAATCAAATGGAAAAATATCAACATTAGTAGGCTGATTTTTCTGTTTTTGTATGTCATGTGAAGCTAAATATAAGACACCTTTATCCTGAGTGTTCGACACTGTGAAATCTAAATGTCTTCCATTTTTTAACCATTTCAAATCATCTTTGGAGATAGGTCCATCTGAATATGGAAGCTTTCTAATTGGAAGTTGTGTTCCTTCATCAATATCAAATTCTAAATAATCATCATCATCTATTATTTCCATTTCATCGATTAACGGTGGATAATTATATTCGGACATTGTTAAGTCATGGTTTTTAGCTTTTTCTTTTGTGTTTTCATTTTCTCTCCCTCTGATTTTTTGAACAGCTGCATCAGCTTTCTTTTGGTGAATAGAAAAATTTGGACTTATCACTGTGGTGTCTGTCTTCTGAGGCTTTAGACCAAAAATAAAAGGCAAAGTAGCGGGCTTAACTCCCGATCCATTTATCTGTTTATTATTATTGTTATCTAATTTGAAACCAGACAATGGTTCATTATCGTTTTCTTGATTATTAGAAGTAAATTGCTCGGTTTCGTTTTTTGAACCATAAATAAATTCTGGGCCTTCAGCCTTTCCACTTTGTAGCTTCTTAAAATTTTCAGAAATATTTGTCGTTTCCTTTGGCTTTTCTTGTTTTCTGTCAAATTCAAAGTTGTCAGCTTTGAAAGAATTATTCGTACCGAGTTTAGATGGAACAAAAGAAGTCCTTGAGTCGTCTTTCTTGACGCCAAAACCAGATAAATTGTTACTTTTTATGTCAATTGATCCTAATGGCTTCTTATTCTCTTCACCGTTCTCTAATGCGCTTAAATTTGCATTGAACTTGAAACTATTGATTGGCTTTGCATTTTCATCCTTGTTGTTTGTATAGCTTTTTGTCACATTCGCAAAATTCATGTTACTTTCCTTATCACCATCAAATTCTTTACGTAAATCTGACATTGTATCTTCTTATTTTAGCAAAAAAACTTATAATCAGTTAAAAGCTCAGGTAGGCATAAAAAAGTAGAAAACTTTTTATTAGTTTGTTTGTAGAAGAATTTGAAAAAGTGCGTTTTTACACATCGAAGATATTAAAAAAAAATTTTGTAATATTTTCACCCATCAGTTCTAATCCATGTTAACTTCTGGGTACTGCTTGTATCACATATTTTTCGTTATTTATACATTGAAGATTTGAAAAATTTATAATATCAATGTCCGATAAAAATAATGTTTTGGATCTATCCACAACAGTGGGACTTACACGTTATCTTAGAAACAAAGACACTTCTGTAAATCAGATCTGTAAGATATCCAATGAGCTTTTAGACCACAGCACTTCACTTTATTTACCTCAAAAGGAGAGATTCATTTTAGAACTACTTTGTGACAGACTTTCTCAAGTTAGCAACCTATCCCACAGCTGCAGAACTTCTTCCAAATTCTGGTCTTTGTTTAATTCATTATGGGAGGCATGCACTAATGATCAGAGGTTATCTACTATACGCAACAAGACAACCAATATGTTTAGATTTGGTGACATTTTCTCTCAAACATTTGCCGAGATTGACGAAGATAATATTTTTTCTAATGTTGAACTTATAGCAGTTTTATCAACAAGTATAAATTATGTACTGGACGATTCCAAGTTAGTATTTTCTCAAGATCAAAGCATTACTTTTCTGAAATACTTGTTAAATTGGGTTGCCGCTTATTCCTTCACTACAGAAATAAATCATAGAGTACTTGGTATTGTGTATTCTATATTTAAATTGAACAACACAAATAGTTTAAAATATGATAAAAAGCATATTATAGAATTTTCTTCTTTTTGTTTACCTAGTCTACTGATTTGTATTGAAAGGTACCCGGAAGGTAGTGAGAATCTGGACTCAATGATATTTCAAGTTTTGTATAAGAAAGAAAATCTTCCTAATATTACAGAGAATCTTGAGTATTTTTTGAAATCTAGTATTCAATACAAGTTATCCTCAAAATCACTGGTTTATTTATTAAAACTCACTATTTTAAGAGTTGATATTGTCGAATTGGAAAAAATATTCAAAAATTTTATTGCTATATATCCTGCTTATTCTGCAGAATTTTTAAAAGAAATCACTTTGATGAATAAAACGCTATCCACTGAATTTGTTTCTTCACTAGTCAGCAATGCGTTGGAAAAGCCTGACGGAAATTTGAATGTTATAACCGAAGCTTGTAAGAGAAATTCTGAAGTTGGAATTAAATTCAGTGAAGATATTTTCAAAATTTGTTCTTCTCCAGGAAATCACATTGATTTACTGAAATCTTTTTTTGATTGTTATGTGAAGTCGCGAGACATTTCTCAATTTGTTAAATTATGGTCAAATTATGTTCAGTTAGCCAGTACCGAATCTGTCATTTGTTCTGATCAATTTGTGGACTATTGTTCTTTAAAAATTGCCACTATTTCGTATACACAGTTATCTGATTTGGTTATAGAGTTGGTTAATAATTGTGTAGAGAAAAAAGATATCAATCCTATTGCGTTAGTTTCCGTTGCAAATGGTTTGTTAAAGGGTGTAACTGGGTCTGTTCAAAATGCATTGAGCAGAACGTTAATCCTGAATTTACATAGTTTGAAACCCGAACTACAAAAACTATTAGAGATCAAGGGAAAATTTAGCTGGAGGTTAAAATTTTATATATTCACATTATTCGATTTGGAAGATTTGGAAGAGTTAAATTTAAAATCTCTACTTCTAAAACCGGTGGATAATGAGTTTTATCATTTTACTATGCTAAGAATTTTGGAGCAGGATTTTGATTTATCAACCAAAAAATTAACTGAAAGATTTGTAAAATATTTTAAGAAAGCTTCACTTTCTTTTAAAACTGTTATTTTCCAAAGGTGGTTTATGCTTTTGGAAGTGTTGTTGAATAGAGAGCAAATGGATATTATTGTTAAATCATTATTATGCAGTGCTAATGAAAAAATTCTACGTCATATTTTTTCCAATCATATGATTCAAGATCAAAACTTGCTTATAGATTCTTTTATCGACATTTGCACATCAAATGATGAGTATGTTAAGTACTTGAATGGTATTTCCGCATACGCATACAAAAAACAGCAAAGAATATCACTATTAAATCATTTAATCAAACAATCACATAATTTGTCTGCAAAAGAACTTATCCTTAAACTTTTAGCTTTACCTACATATAAATCAGACTTGGAAACAAAATTAGATAGCCTTTTTTTTTTGGTTTCTGCGAGTGCCAAAGAGCCTGACAATAATGCTCTGATCATAGTCGATACTGTTTTTAATATTCATTTAAAAAGAGTTTCAGATTCTGGTGATTACCTTGAAAATGCGTTTAATGAGCTCATTAAAAAGGTATCAGATTTGAAAATTAAAAAAGGTGTTTTTAACACTGTGGCTTTAGATATCGCTTTATCACTTTTAAAAAAATCAATGTCAATTAAAAATGAAAAGTTGTCATCTAGAAGAGATGAATTATCTTCAATTTTCATTTCAAAATCATTGAATTTACTTTCTTCTCGAAAAACGAAATTGTCTGAAAGTGATGTTTGTATTCTGTTGAAAGATTTATCCATCATCCAAAGTAATGAAGATACCAAATATTCAATTTTACAAATTAGAGAAATAATAAAATATACAGGTAAAAATTATAAGGAATCTACATTGGTTAAAAATTCTCTCTTCACTTACATGTGTGCACTAAAGACCGCTTATTCCCCTGATTATATTTTGGCTTTGTATGTCACCTTGAATGATGTTAAAAATTATCCAGGCATTGAAAATTATATTCGAACAATAGAATCCTACCAAGGCGAAGACAAATTTTATGCTCTGTGGGAAAATACTACCAGTTCTCTTTTAGAAGTTAAAGACAATGATTTGGACCTGTTCATTTCAATTACTTCTTGTTTCATTGACAGTGTTATTAAACCTTCAAATGGCGTTCGGTTAAAATTAGCCCAGCATTTATTTGTGTCCAGTATCTCAAGGATATCTTTGTTAACTACAAAGAAATCTGACAAGTATATCAGTTCTTTGACAAAATTAATGGATTCGATCAAGTTATCGGCATCAAATAAGAATTGGATATTTACACAATATTCTGTTGAAATGATTTTGGCATTTATTTGTCAAATTTCCAATAGTTTACAAAACTCAGACAAATCATTTACTGAGTTTTATACTACTTTGACACAAACTATATCATCTATTATTTTATATCAGAGATTTAGATTATCGAACAGACATCATTTGGTAATTTTAGTTTTCATTTCACTTATGAAATTGTTATTTGTTAAATCTGTTGACTTGAAGAGTAAATCTGGTTTAGCTTTCGAGCGATTAGTCAGCAATTTATGTGAGCCAAATACAAATAATATGTCCGTCCAACATATTTTCAGTGGTGATAATTCTTTCAAAGATGCATCTATTAATAATGCATTGGCTCAAATTAAATTAAATCTAAGAAAATCACTCCCAGTATTGTTGTTTAACTATCTTAAATTCTATTTACAGTATCATGTTGATTTAGAAGTGAAAAAGCATTTAGATGTTAGTATTTATATTATTTTGGATTTATTTACACTAAATGAACTGAACTATATCAATAAATCATTGGATAATCAAAGTAGAAGTGTGTTTAAAAATTTGTATGAAGATTACAAGAAGTTCTACAGATGGAAGGAAGAATGATAATCGACTTCCCTGTATTTAACTAAAAATATATAACTAGAAGTATGCATTTATATATTTACATATTAGTATATTTAGTAATAGGAATTAGAAACAATAATTTGATCATTCAGGACATCCAGCTTCTGGTGAGGTTGCCTATATTTTTGTGGTGTTCCACAGGTCGCATTATGTTGTATGGACGGTGCAGTAGGAAGATGATTGATCCATGCCAATTAATCAATCGAGAAGAAAAAATTCTGCCTCTAGATGGTGAACCGTTCTAACCATAAATGGTTTATTAGGTGCTATGGTTGGTAAACTAAATTTGAATAACTAATTATATATATTTTTATATATATAAGTTGAAAATGTTAAATTATATATTTTACGCTATCAATGATTTAGTGTCACTTGAACTATTAAATTTCTTAATAAGAAGCTCATATATCGAAACGCTGATGCACGATGAACAAAAAACTTTAGCTAATCTAAAAACTGAACCACTCCAGAATTTACCAAAACCTTCTTTAAAAAATATCAAAGCAGCACATGTCATGAAATCTTTGTAAACCAGTCTATAATTTTTCGTTTGCATTCTTGTTTTTAAAACATCAATTGGTTGTGTAATAGCCACAACAGCGACCGATGAAACACCAATTAATTCTAATCCCGTATCAGAATATCTACGGGGATCAATCAATTGTTGAAAAGATAAAAATGTGCTGTACCAGACAGCACTACTCAAACACTCTTTTAATATTGTAATCAATGAACCTTGTTTAAATCCACATATACCTTGTGTTTGATACATTTCTTGAACAATCCTGCTGAAGGTAATACTTGGATGATTATAGTAGTGTTTAAGTGCATTTATTCTTGAATTATTCTCAACATTGAAAATAGTTCTTTTAATCAACTTTGTTCCATTATTTTTACTATTAGTGAAGCTTTTACTATTAACTTCTTCATCAAATTTTGTTCTCATACCTTCTAAAATCAAGGAATTTTCAATCAGCCTAGTTTTGATGTTTTCGAATGGGATAACACAGAAGGTTTCCAAAACTTTCTGAGTCATCATACCAGCAACGACAAATTGTGGCGCTGACGTTTTACCATTATCGTTCTCCTTAAATTTGGAAAATTGATATAGAAGAAATACATGTGAAGAATATTTTAACGCCATTCCTACGGCTAATGGTAACCGTATTACCTTCGTATTATTTTGGGATGATGTTGCAGGTTTAGTTTGAATGCTCTTGTTTTCAATTTGTAAACTGGTTTTAAAATACTCTAAAATATAAGTAATATATGTCTGACCCACACCTGCCACACCTGCAGCAATCATGGCAATAGATAAATCAGTGTTTTCGTGTAGAGTAATCAACGGATCCATTTTCGATATATGTTTTCAAGCTTTTTCAAAATAAAAAAGAATATGACAGCCAAAGAAAGAGAAGATTATTTTGTTACAAGAAAATCTGGGCTGTGTTAGGCTAATAAGGAAAAAACTTAAAATTTTTATGTTTCTTCGTCATGAATTGGGTTTTTCATACAAAAAAATAGGGAATACATATTTTGCATAATTAAAAACATGGTCGAAATTACCGAAATCGAGAATGATAATGCTGTTGATCTCATTTTGAATGAATGGGAAAAGAAAAATGCTAATAAGTCTGGAGTCAAGTCATCTGAAGATGCAAGAAAAGAGGGAGAACCAGAGCTACCACCTCAGATATCTGAAGTTGCTTCAAGACCCACTGAAGAGATTATGGAGGAGTTGAACAAGCTACCATTTTTTATGAATGAATTAAAGACCAGCGACGATGGTGGCAACAGTGTTGAAATTGAAGCGTTAAGAGCTTTGGCATATGACGGTGAGCCAGACGAAATCGCAGAAAATTTCAAAAAACAAGGTAACGATTGTTACAAGGCCAAAAAATATGATGATGCTGTTGAGTATTATACTAAAGGTCTAAATGTATTATGTGGTGTAAACGACGTTGACGCCGCATTATACTTGAATAGAGCAGCATGTAATCTAGAATTAAAAAATTACAGAAGATGTATCAACGATTGTAAAGAGTGTCTCGTTTTACAACCTAATAATGTGAAAGCTTTATTCAGATCTGCTAAAGCATTTTTTGCTATTGGGCTTTGTGATGAAGCTAAACAATTTGTGGATTATGCATATTCTTTAGATGAAAAAAATATTGCTGTTAGTGGTTTTAAAAAAAACGTTGATGAAAAAATACAATCCATTAAACAATTAGCAGACAAAAAGAAAAAAGAGGAAGAAACCAAATTAAATTTTCAAAAAAATCTTCAAGGGGCCATTAGGTTAAGAAGTCTAACTACTATCCATTCATCATACGGTAGTGAAACCATAGGCAATGCGAAATTACATTTAGAAGATCCAAACGATCTTGAATCACAACTTATCATCCCAACGATGATCCTTTATCCAACAACTGATGAATTCGATGTTATTTCTGAGGTGAGTGAATTGAGCACTCCATTTGAAGTCATGGAATTGGTCATGAATAGACCTGAATCTTATTTTGAAGACGTCAAGCATAATAACTTTAGGCCTAAAAAGTTAGAAGCGTATATGGAAACTGAAGATGGCGGTTTGGTTAAAGTGGGCAAAAAGGTTTCCATTAACCAGGCTTTAATGTCACAAAAGCCAAAAATTCCATTATTTGATAATGTCATGAGAATTTACTTTGTTCCTAAACTTGATTCCCAAAGTTGGCTTAGTACTTGGAACAAAAAGGATGCATTGAATAAGAGAACATAATTTATTATATAGATTTTCCGTGTACAGTAGATAGCAATAAATAGTAAGTAATTATGTACTAGTATTCCCCAGAAATTACAGATGATACATATTGATCTTTTTCTGAATCTCACAATACTAAAAAAAGTAGAGGTGAAAATTTTTTGTACCTGGAGTTTTTTTTGATTTACATCATTTTATAAACCAATAAACATCACAAGATTATCTTATACTAGTTATGGTTCTTCCACTGAAAAGAAAAAGGTTATCAACTGGTTTAGCTGTTTCTCAAAAAGTTTTTGTTAGATCAAGAAATGGTAACGCCCTCAAAATTGTTAGGGAACATTATTTAAGAGACGACATTCCATGTTCTTCTGAAGCTTGTGAAGCATGTGCTGATTTCTATAAACCGGGTCCTACTGGTGAAATTCCACGTCCAATACTATCCGTTACTCCGCTAGCTTTGTCGAAAGAAAACGTTGGCAAGCATTATGTTATTGTTGATACCAATGTTGTGTTAAATGCAATTGATATTTTAGAAAACGACTCAGTGTTTTACGATGTCATTATTCCCCAAACTGTTTTAAACGAAGTCCGTAACAGAAGTTATCCAATATATCTTAGATTAAGAACTTTATCTAAAAATGAAGATAAAAGATGTATTATTTTTCATAATGAATTTAAGTCTTCTACATTTCTAACCAGAGAAAAGGGTGAAATAATTAATGATTATAATGATCGTTTGATACGACAAACTGCAAAATTTTACTTTGAACACCTTAAGAAATATGATATAAATGTTTTGCTGATCACAGGGGATAAAGCGAATAAAGAACTGGCTACAAAGGATAATATTTTAGCCTTCACTTTACATGAATATATTACGTTGCTGCCTAATAGTACACAACTACAAGACATGTTACCTTCTGGTGAAAACTTTTCAAAAAATTTGAATCAAATTAAATATCCAGAATACTATTCCAGTGCAAGGTTAATGGGCGGTATCAAAAATGGAAGTCTATATCAGGGTAATATTAATGTTTCTTCTTATAACTTTTTAGAAGGTACTGTTTCTATTCCTTCTATGCCGAAGCCACTTTTGATTTTAGGCAGAGAAAACCTTAATAGAGCTTTTAGTGGTGATTCTGTTGTTGTTGAGTTGTTACCCAAAAGTAAATGGAAGAAACCTTCTACGCAAATTATTGATGAAGAAATTATTAACAAAAATGAAATTGGTGATGATGAAGAAAATGATGTTATTATTACGGATCAAGAGCGTAAGCTTTTGGCACAAGAAGCTATTAAAGTTCAAGGGCAAACCGTGAAAGACGAAGAAAAAGTTGTTCCAACTGGTAAAATTGTTGGTATTATTAAGAGAAGTTGGAGATTATATGTTGGCCAACTTGCACCAAACTCTGTTAATAAGGATCAAGTCTCAAGTAATGCTCCAAAAAATTGTTTCGTAATTTTGATGGATAAATCTCTTCCAAAAATCAGAATTAGGACCAGAAGATCCAAGGAATTAATTGGTAAAAGAATTGTTGTTGCAATAGACAACTGGTCATCCACTTCTAAATATCCTGAAGGCCATTTTGTTAGAACTTTAGGTGAAATTGAAGATAAAGACGCTGAGCAAGAGGCTTTATTGTTAGAACATGATGTTGAATACAGACCATTTTCAAAGAATGTATTGGAGTGTCTACCAAAAGAAGGTCATGATTGGAAAGTCCCTGAGAATCTTGATAATGGTGATCCATTCTTATTAAAAAGAAAAGATCTCAGAGATAGACTTATTTGTTCAATTGATCCTCCTGGATGTGTTGATATTGATGACGCTCTACATGCTAGAAAATTGCCCAATGGAAATTATGAAGTCGGAGTTCATATCGCGGATGTTACTCATTTTGTTAAGGCTGGTACTGCCCTTGATCAAGAAGGAGCGTCTAGAGGTACCTCGGTCTATCTTGTTGATAAGAGAATCGATATGTTACCAATGCTATTAGGTACCGACTTGTGTTCTTTAAAACCATATGTAGATAGGTTTGCATTCTCTGCTATTTGGGAAATGGATGAAAATGCTAATATTTTGAGCGTTGAATTTACTAAATCGATTATTAAGTCTAGAGAGGCTTTCGCATATGAACAAGCTCAAATCAGGATTGATGATAAGTCCCAGCAAGATCCATTAACACAAGGTATGAGAATTTTGTTAATGCTTTCCAAAAAACTAAAACAGAAAAGATTGGAAGCTGGTGCATTAAACTTAGCTTCTCCTGAAGTTAAGGTTCATACTGATAGTGAAACCGCTGATCCTAACGAAGTGGAGATTAAACAATTATTGGATACTAACTCTCTAGTTGAAGAATTCATGTTGTGCGCCAATATTTCTGTTGCAAGAAAGATATATGATGCATTCCCACAAGTTGCTATGTTACGTCGACATGCTGCTCCTCCTGTTACTAACTTTGAAGTTTTGAATAACATGTTACGTGTCAGGAAAGGATTTTCTGTTTCTCTGGAAAGTTCAAAAGCATTGGCTGATTCCTTAGACAGATGTGTTGATCCTGCAGATTCTTATTTCAATACTTTAGTCAGAATTATGGCTACTAGATGTATGATGGCAGCTGAATATTTTGCTTCTGGTAACTTTAGCTATCCGGAATTCACACATTATGGGTTAGCTGTTGATATCTATACACATTTCACATCTCCTATTCGTAGATATTGTGATGTCGTTGCACATAGGCAGTTAGCTGCTGCTATTGGTTACGAACCCTTAAATGAATTGCATATGGATAAAACCAAAATGGACCTAGTTGTGAAGAATATCAATAAACGTCATAGAAATGCACAATTTGCTGGTAGAGCAAGCATTGAATATTATGTCGGTCAAGTTATGAAAAATAATCAAAGTGTTCAGGAGGGTTATGTTGTAAAGGTTTTCTCTAACGGTATTGTTATTTTGGTCCCGAAATTTGGAGTTGAAAGTTTAATCAAATTGGAATACCTTGGTGATGTTAATTCAGCCAAATTTGACGAAGACAACTATAAGCTTTCATTCACTGACAAAAACGGCAAAAATAAGGAAGTCTCTATTTTTGATAAGCTTGAAGTGTCAATTGAATCTATCTTGGATGAATTTACAGGTAAAAGAAAGGTCCAACTATTACTTAAAAATTAGACCTTTTCAATATAAACATATATAGATGTATATTGCAATTTAAATTAACTTTTTTTTTAATTTTCTATCTGAAATTGAAATTTTTTTCCGGTGATAAGTAATAACCAAACAAGGAAAATCAAAACTTGGTAAATACCCAAAGATAGAGCACTAGCATTTTTTGTCTAGGTACTATTTGTAAATTCATATTAGCTAATAGAAATACGATCTAGAAATTTTGAAGTATATGGATAATTAATTAGGATGTTGTTTCTTTATAAATGTCAATTTTTCCATATGATGTTCTACCCCATCAGAAAATTTTCATTGCCGCGAGAGAGTGAAAAATATTTTGTCCAACTGTAATTGATATTTATCACATCCCTACTATACACACCTGTTACGATCACCCATTAAACATAAAATGTCTAATCTTGGCTTGCAAATTAGACAAGCAGTTCCTTCTGTTGACGCAGTTGTTGCAGATTATGCCTTAGGTTACGTGCAACATATTTCAAATTCCACAGAGGATGCTGTTCTTTCTCAGCAACTTGATATTCCAAAAGAAATTACATTTTTGAACAACTTACTTATCAGCGCAGGTGGTGATAAATCTAAGGTTGAACATTTATCAAATAAGGTAAAAGAAAACTTAGAAAAAAAATTGAAAGATAATATGGCTAAACTAGAAATTACTGGTGATACGTCTAAAAGATTATTGGATATCAGTTTGATCAACAGTAATCAAAGAGATTTGGATTCTTCACTTGCTTTATTACAGTCCACGGATATTGAACATACAGGAAGAACTATTGAAAGTAGAGTTGATAAAAAGAAATTACAAAAAGCAGAAGCTAAAATTGCTAAGAAGGTTGCTAAAAGAAATAACAAATTTGTTGAATACGAAGCTTCCAAGTTGATCAATGAACAAAAAGCAGAAGATTATGATTCATTTTTTCTACAAGTCAACCCTATCGAATTTGGTGCTGGTGCAGGTAAATCTAAAGATATTAAAATTGACACCTTTGATTTGTATGTTGGAGAGGGTCAAAGAATTTTATCAGATGCTTCACTAACGTTAGCATTTGGTAGAAGATATGGTTTAGTTGGTCAAAATGGTATTGGTAAGTCTACTTTGCTAAGAGCTTTGTCTAGAAGAGAGTTAGATATTCCAAAACATATTACCATTTTACATGTCGAACAAGAACTTCGAGGTGATGAGACTATTGCTCTTCAGTCCGTGTTGGATGCTGATGTTTGGAGAAAGCAATTGTTAATGGAGCAGTCCCAAATTGAAAAGAGAATAAATGACATTGACAACTTAAAGGGTGAATTCGACGACGAATCTTTAGAAATGAAGAAATTAGAAAATGAACAAGAAGATCTTGCGAAGAGATTAGAAGAGGTTCATGAAAAATTGGGTGAAATTGAAAGTGATAAAGCTGAAGGCAGAGCTGCTTCTATTTTATTTGGTTTAGGTTTTAGTCAGGAAGCTCAAAAACAACAAACAAAATCATTTTCGGGTGGTTGGAGAATGAGATTGTCATTGGCAAGAGCATTGTTTTGTAAGCCAGATTTATTACTACTAGATGAGCCTACCAATATGTTGGATGTTCCTTCAAGTACATATTTGGGTAACTATTTACAAACATATCCGTCTACTGTTTTGGTTGTTTCGCATGATCGTGCATTCTTAAATGAAGTTGCCACGGATATCATTCATCAACATTCTGAAAGATTAGATTATTATAGAGGTTCCAATTTTGACTCTTTCTATTCAACTAGGGAAGAAAGACTTAAGAATCAAAAGAGAGAATACGAAAATCAAATGGCGTATAGAGAGCATTTGCAAATTTTCATTGATAAATTTAGATATAATGCAGCTAAATCTTCAGAGGCTCAATCTAGGATTAAAAAGTTAGAAAAACTTCCATTGTTGGAAGCTCCAGAAGAAGAAAAACAAGTTACTTTTAGATTTCCAGATCCAGAAAAACTATCGCCGCCTATCCTTCAACTTCTTGATGTCAGCTTTGGTTATGATCCATCTAAGCTTTTATTAAATCATGTGGATCTTGACATTCAAATGAATTCTAGAGTTGCTCTTGTTGGTGCGAATGGTTGTGGTAAAACTACTTTATTGAAATTAATTATGGGTGATAATAGTCCATTAGATGGTTCCGTGTCTAGAAATTCAAGATTAAGAATTGGCTATTTTGCACAGCATCATGTTGATGGTATGGATTTGACATTGAATGCTGTTTCTTGGATGAGTACTAAATTTCCTGGTAAAACTGATGAAGAATATAGGCGTCATTTGGGTTCTTTTGGTATCACAGGTTCTTTGGCATTACAAAAATTACAAACATTATCTGGTGGTCAAAAATCCAGAGTTGCATTTGCAGCATTATGTTTGAAAGAGCCACATGTGCTGATTTTGGATGAACCTTCCAATCACTTGGATACATCAGGTTTGGATGCATTATCGACTGCTTTGAATAATTTTAAGGGTGGTGTTTTGATGGTTTCCCATGATGTTAGTATGATTAAGGCGGTTTGTAATGAAATTTGGGTTAGTGAAGACGGTATGGTTACTAGATTCCCAGGTACTATTGATGATTATAAGAAATACATTTTATCTAAAGCTGACTCATCTGGTGTGGTGAAGAAGCATTAATTTATATAACTAATAATTTAATCATTTTACAATTAATAGATATTCATGGTAAAATAACAAGCGCAAATGTTACTATAGAACAATTTTAGGTATATAATACATTATCTAACCGTAAACTAATCTAAACCAGCTTTTAAAGTGTGCCTCCAAGCTCTAAATTCATCTGTTAGCATGCCACCTTCTGTACCATTAAATGGTGAAAGAAGTATCGCTGTTTTTTGTGGTGTATTCTCTGAAAAAATGATAAACTCTTTGTTTATTTGTGGGTTAAATTCTAGCTTATAGGTTTTGCTTTCATCATCAACAGGAATATTATCGTCTATCCATTCCAATAATCCACTAAAAAATTTAAGAGAGTGCATACATTTGTTGACATGTTTTATGTTGGGATTTTGTGCTTGCTTTTGTAAAGTTAAAGGATTATTTTTAAACTGCAATGGAATTTCTTCTGTTTTAAATTCTTCCACGGATCTCAATGAAAAATTGTTATCCCTAAAACCATAAACAATTTTTGGAATACCAATTAAAAAGCATTGTGCCCAAGCTTTCAATAATTTTCTTTCAAAGTTGAAAAGTGATTTTGGATTATCAACGATACCCGTTGTTTTAAGCTCAACATAATGCGATAGTGGGTCATCAGAGTTGGTAGGTTTATAATCCCAAGCACAGTCCACTTCAGCTCCTAAAACTAAACTTGTATTTCCTATAGTAGTTCTAACAACCGTAGCATATTGCTCAATATTGTTGACAATAAGTTTGTTTCTTTTTTCAATCTCCTTTCTAGTGCATTGAGCCCATGGTTTTGGTAATGTTGCAATTGTTTCAAACTTGTAACCCGAATACATTAACCTTTTAACAAAATCATCGGTTTTTACTTCCTCTTCAGAAAATTTCTCTTTTGCAAAATCTCTATCTGATTGTATGAACAGTTGGCCATCAAATACAACAACGTTTAAAATGAATCTGTCTTGATTCTCAAAAGGTAAAAGCATCAGTTGTCTCATCAAGCCCCTCCATGTGATAATTTTAGTGGATAACTTTTTGGAATTTTTCTCTTCAATACTTTGAACCGCTTTTAATAAACCTGTAAATTCACCAAAATCGACTTCTTTATTTTTGATAAATTTATCGTATCCTCCAATAAGATCCACACCATCTGGAGAGTTTAGATCATTATCGGCCAAATAGTAATAACTAAGTTGAGAATCATCAACAGAGTACCTACCTTCAATATCTCTAGAATATGATACAAGCTCTTTTGGCTTTTTTACAGAAGAGTTCTTAGATATTTGCTTAATAGAATATGTCTTCTCTGGCGTCATTAGTATAATAATTGTTTAACAATATAATTTTTCTAGATAACCTTAACTTTATTACAGAAAGACAAAATATTTTGGAAAAAAAGAAAGATTTTCATGATTGTATCAATACTTCTCTACACCAATGCTTGACAGAAGTCCCATAAGAAGACACATCGACATATTTATTGGCCTTTTGAATATATTTAACGATATAAAACCTTCTGTCCGATAACAGTTTCGTATTTCAAAGCAAAAACATTTGTCATCTTTAAAAGAGCTACAATATTTATTCTTGTACGGATGACACATCTTGTTCAAGACATTGGTTCTCAACTCTTAACTTAAAATTTTTTTTCAGCGTCCCGCTAAGAAACGGTGGACGGGCAATGTATTTAAGAACGACGCATGCCATTTATTTCAGACAACTTCTTTTGTTATTTTCAATTTCTCTGTTGTCTTTATTTTATATTGCACAATGAGTTATACATTGCAAATTGCGGGTAAAGCTCCAGCAGTTGATTATGCGCTTCTATCCGTTGCTGCATTTGTCAACTCCTTGGAAAATGCTCAAGTTAAGATTGATTTTATTGATGGTAAAACCATTTCAAAAGAAGTTTCTACTTCTTCACAACTTTTAAAAGATGGAGAGGCAATTTCCACCGATTCCATTGAAATTTTAAATTATTTTGCAACTGAGTTTCCTCAAATTATTTTGGCTAAGAAAGAATCTCAAGAATGGATCCAGTTTGCCTATGAAAAACTGACTACCAAAGATTTTAAGAAACTATCTGTTGATTTAGAAAAATTAGACTCTCATTTGAACTTCAGATCTTTTATCATTGGTTACAAAATTACTGCTGCTGATATTGCTATTTGGGGTGCTTTGAGAGCTAATCCAGTTATGGGTTCTGTTATCAAAAATGCTGTCTACGTTAATGTTTCTAGATGGTACCAATTTTTGGAATCCGATAAAAGATTTGGTGAAATGGCTACATTATTATTGGCTTCTTTAGCTGAAATAAAAAAATTATCTAAAGGTGGTAAGAAAGAAGTTCATAAAGCTAATTTTGAAATTGATCTTTCAGATGCAAAAGATGGTGAAGTTGTTACTAGATTCCCACCTGAACCTTCTGGATACTTGCATATCGGTCATGCTAAAGCTGCTATTTTAAATAAGTACTTTGCTGATGCTTATCACGGTAAATTAATTATCAGATTTGATGATACCAATCCATCAAAAGAGAAAACCGAATATCAAGATTCTATTTTGGAAGATTTACAAATGTTAGGTATTAAAGGTGATAGGGTTACCTATTCTTCATCTTACTTCCAAGAAATGTATGATTTGGCAATTCAAATGATTAAAGAAGGCAAGGCTTATTGTGATGATACTCCATTAGAAAAAATGAGAGCTGAAAGAATGGATGGTATTAAATCTTGTAGAAGGGATAGAAGCGTTGAAGAAAACTTAAAGATCTTCACCAAGGACATGAAAAATGACACCGAAGAAGGCTTTAAGAACTGTTTGAGAGCTAAAATTGATTATACTGCTTTAAACAAAACATTAAGAGATCCTGTTATTTATAGATGTAATTTAACTCCTCATCACAGAACTGGCACTGAATGGAAAATGTACCCTACTTATGATTTCTGTGTTCCAGTTGTTGATGCCATTGAGGGTGTTACTCATGCCTTGAGAACTATTGAGTACAGAGATAGAAATGCACAATATGAATGGATGTTGGATGCCTTACATTTAAGAAAAGTTCATATTTGGGATTTTGCTAGAGTTAATTTTATTAGAACTTTGTTATCTAAAAGAAAGCTGCAATGGTTTGTTGACAAGAAGTACGTCCAAAACTGGGATGACCCTAGGTTCCCAACTGTCAGAGGTATCAAAAGAAGAGGTATGACTGTTGAAGGTTTGAAAAATTTTGTTATTTCCCAAGGTCCATCAAGAAACATCATTAATCTTGATTGGAATATTATTTGGTCTGCTAATAAAAAAATCATTGACCCAATTGCTGCAAGACATACGGCCTTAGAATCAAAGAATTTAGTTCAAGTTCATTTATCTAACGGTCCAGAACTACACTCCGAAAAGAAACCTAAGCATAAGAAGAATCCAGCTGTTGGTGAAAAGGATGTTTTCTACTCCTCTGAAGTTTTGCTGGAACAATCCGACTCTGAAGGTATTAAAGAAGGGGAAGAAGTCACATTTATGGATTGGGGTAATTGTATCATAGAAAAGATCCACAAGGACGCTGATGGTATTATCAAATCAATGGATGCTAAATTACATTTAGAAGGTGACTTTAAAAAGACCGAAAAGAAATTGACTTGGTTAGCCGCTGAAAAATACGTTCCAATTACTCTAGTTGATTTTGATCATTTGATTACTAAGGATAAATTGGAGGAAGGTGATAGTTTTGAAGATTTCTTAACTCCGGAAACTAGATTTGTTACTGATGCAATTGCAGATGTTAATATCAAGGATATGAAGGTTGGTGATGTTATTCAATTTGAAAGAAAGGGTTACTATATTTTAGATGCTGATAAGGATGGTGAGTATGTTTTCTTCACCGTTCCAGATGGTAAGTCTATTAACCGTTACGGTAACAAGAAATAATGTTTTTTTATTAAGTTTTATATAACGTTTATTGCGAATATTAAATATTGATTAATCAACAAAGTTATAATCTTGAAATAATTAGGTAACGAACCAAGATTTCAAACATGGAAACAGCAACGCTTAACCCGATAGCAATAATTAGGATTTTAGTAATTTTTGTCATTTTTCTCTCAGCTAACGAATCGGATAAAATGTCGAAAAAGTCCAAAAACACTTTACAACGGTCATTAATAACTTCAACTCGCTGCTCAATTTCCAAATAATCCCTGATTGCAGTATATAATGGATGCAATGCAGGTTCAATGGACCAAAAGTATTCAGGAGTGTCCAGGACGTTTGATAATAAATTAACTTCACTACGTAATTGAAACAATCTCCCTGTTTTTATCAATAGTCTTTTAGTGGTATAATTTTGTAACTTGCCTGTTAGTGCTAAAGCTTTTGGAAGTTTTGAAATTGAATTTAAAATATTCGACATTTTACTCTCAAACAGAGATAACTTAGTGGATTGGGCAATTGCATGAGATATGGTTAATTTAATCAAATGATCTCCTGATTTTAAAGTGATCATATCATTATATATACGAGGAGTATGAACATCTTTATTATATTCAAAATGAAATTCTTCCGTCTCAATATCATGTTCAGGAACTGGTTTAATAATTAAAGAAATATCTTCTTCCTGTTCCTCGTCATCTTCTTCGTCATCATCATCCGAAAAAGGATTGTTCATATTATTACCAGTTGGAGAGTCATCGCTATCTTCATCTTCGTCATCATCATCATCCAGACCAAATTCACCGGGTTGAATTTTAGCAAATACTAAATCGGCAAGGATATTTTTTTCGTGTATTTCAGTAAAATTCCAAAATACAACAACACCATAATCTAGAATAAACATTTCTGCATGTTTAGATAAATCTGGTAATACTGAATGTTTTTTAGAAAATCCAGATCTGTGAGTATTTGTTTGCCTCAGAGTACCGGAATTTATTTCGTCAAATGAAATATTTGAATTATTTAATGATGAAAGATTTTCGGATACTTTTTTTTTATTTGAACCAATATCTTCAGCTTCCTCCTTATTTTTTTCTTTTTCCTTTTCCTTTTCCTTTTCTTTTTTTATAGATTCACGGATTTCTTCTTCTAAGATACTTTCTGTGGGGCTATTGCTAACAAAAAATTGTGGTTCAGATGGATTAAAGTCTAAGTTACTTTTCGGGGAATCTGTTAATAAATCAACGTCGTTATTCTCACCAGTTTCAATATGCGGATTTTCACCATCTGCACCTGAATAAAATTCATAATGATGATCACGTTCTTCAGATTTATCAATAAAATGTTCCATTAGCTGATTACCATGCTGCATTTTTAACGAAGTATTGGATTGAACCCTATATCCTTTTTCACCGGGCAGTAGCGGTAGTGAATATGGTATATATAAAGCTTCATCGTATAAACGAGGTAAAACCAGATGATTCTTAGCTAAAAATTTTGCAGCCAGTTTTAAATTGAAGCCTTCTGCAATTAGATAAGCTGTAACTCTTGGGTATTCATTCTCTCTTTGGTCTTTCGTCATTTGTTCTGCCCTTGTTCTATGATAGTTTTCTTGAAAAATGTTATCTGTCGTGGATTTTCCTCTGGATTCCAATAAATCGTGATTTGTTAGATCTCCATCTGGAATCAAAACCAATTTTTGTGTAACTTTGGAAGTTCTACTAGGTAAAGTTTTCATATATTGCGGGACTTTGGGTCCAATTCTATTACTCATGTATGTATCAGGTGTCCTATATCTTGGAGCATCTCTTTGTCTTGAAGATGGAATATCACTGATGTTTGATGTTAAATTAGAAATTGAAATATCCGAATACTTACTTGATGAAGATCTTCGCATACTGTTAACCAAACCACTCGTCCTTTGATGCATATTTGCCCTACTATCATGTTTGCTCTTCTGTATTTGTTCAAGTCTGTGACCGGCAAATGGGGCCTTTATTTGGCTTTTTCTAGCATCAGTGACTAATATTGAAGGTGATCTCTTAGCTGTCACTGATAGTCTTGGAGCAGATCCAGATTTTGATACAGGTTTTCCCTGACCCTTTGAATCTGAAGATAACATTCGATCTAGTAATAAAATATAGCTACTGGATTGTTCTAATTATTAATTCTTTAATATATAAAAAATAGATTATTTGATATGGGCTTCCTTTTTCGGCTAAACTAATTGGCATGTGCACTTCTGATTTTTTTTTTTTTAGAGAGCACCCACGACGTTTATGATTCAAAACTTGAGAAAAACATCAAGTGAGAGATACGAATATATTGATGCTTTTCATTTCTTCCTAGACAAATTGAACATAGATATTATTATGAGTGATAGTGACGATGATTTATTAGCTTTAGCTGGTATGGGTTCTGATGAGGAGGCCCAAAATGAGAGCGACTACGAACCAGATATTTCAACTGGTAGAAGACCAGGATCAAGAAAGAGAAGGCTAGAGACTCCTGATAAAGAGACCGAAGAAGTGGACGAAGAAGACCCTTATCCTTTGGAAGGAAAATATAGAGATGATGAAGACAGAACAAAATTGATGTCAATGGATGAAATGACTAGGGAACAAATTTTGTACGATCGTCTACAAGAGAAAGAAAAATATAGAGAAAGAAGATATTTGGCATTAAGAGCCAGACAATCTAAAGCCGAATCAACCACTATTAAGGCAGGTTCAAAATCGAAAAAATTGAGAACAAGCAAATTATCAGAATTAAAGAGACAAAGAGAAAAAAAGAATGATAAAAATAATAAAAAGAAAGGTGAAACTTATGATGATGACGAGGATGAGTATGACGAAGGCGAAGAGGATGACGACCGGGATTTGGAAGAATTGGCCGGGTATGGTGAGGAATATGATGATGATGCGTACTATTCTGATGAATATAAATCAAAAAAATTAAAAGCAAGAAAACAAGAAGAAGAATACGATGATAAATATTATAGAGACGCTACATTGGACGATTTGAACTCCAAAATAAGATCCAGTAGATCTGTTTTGAGTAAATATTTATATCGTGATGAATTTGATAAAGTTATTCCTGGGACTTTTGTTAGAGTTAATATTGGTATCTCCAGAGCAAACGGTCGACCACAATATAGAATTGGTAAGGTTGAAGAAGTTAAAAGGGGTGGCAAGACTTATGATTTACTAGGCAAGCCTTGTAATACATACCTATCAGTTTCTCAAGGCTCATCCAAAAAAATTCTTGATATGAGTTGTATATCGGATTCTTCATTTACCTTAGATGAATTTACAATGTACAAAAAAAGACTCGAAGATTCCAGTCAAGAGTTACCATCATTAGGTGAAGTTGAAGAAAAATTTAGAGGATTGAGAGCAATGTCTACTAAGAGTTTAACCAATGAGGATATCAACCATATGATTGCAAATAAAGAACAAATATTAATGGATAATATGGATTCCGCTGCAAGAGTTAGAAAAGTCGCAAGATTAAGAGAAGAATTACAGGTTGCCAATGAACAGGCAGATGAGGAAAAGATTAAAGATTTAAAGAAATCTATTGATGACCTTAACAAATCAAGTCAAGGTACAAGTAATACTTCTAAATTAGAGAAAATTAATTTAAGAAATCAAAAATCTAATCAAGAATCAATTAGAAAAGCGGAAAAGAAAAATGCTGAAGTCAGACGTAAGCAAATGCTCAATAATGATTTTAGTGACCCTTTCAGTAGATTAAGAACAAATCCCAAAATTTTCTATACATCTGATGCTCTAAAGAGTAACGCGGATAATCACCGTGAAGAAAATACACAAAATGAATCTAAAGATGATGTTAAGACTCTCAAAAATTGTTTGTATAGAAGAGAAGGTATTGATACTGTTATTAAAGATATTCAATTCGACTTTGATTTTGATTTATGATTTTTCTAGTCCATGTTATTTATTTACAATTTCTTAGTTGTTCAAAATAATATATTTTAGACTTCTCTGTACTACTAATTCTATATAGCTTTATGTGAAAAAAAAAATTTTCAAGTAAATGCTAAACTTTCAGTAAGAACTTTTCTATCAACGTCATTCAAATAGTTCTTGTAGATTTCTTCAAAATCTGCAATATTTTTTACAGTACATTCTTTAAAAAATCGTATTAAATACTGCATCGTTTCATCGCTTGACCGGTCCATACCACGGGAAAATTCTTCCTCGTCGTCAACATACTCCTTCAATTGGTCAAAATTTGGAACACCCACATTATCCAAATCTTCCCAACCATCATCCTCATCATCTGCGTCTTGGCAACATCCAGCTTCATGATGGTGGTTCATCAAATGCCCTTCTCCTTTTTGTGAAGCATTCATCTCATTTCTTAATTCGCTCACCAATAATCTAATAATTTTTACGTCAGCAGGTATTCTTTCGTATTTGATTGGTGTTTTACGAGACATTGATCTGGTAACAATTACACCATCTGGAATTTGATTGGGTAGTGGTTCGCCATTTACAAGACTGTTTTTTAGCTCTGGATCGCTTAGCTTATAGATTTCTATAAAAGCACGAACATTGGATAAAATAGAATCATATCCACGCATGACTTCATAAGCTTGAAACCAAATTGGCAATATTTTCACTAACGCTGGTTCAGAATCCACTGGAAAGCTTTTGAGAAAATTAATTGTCGCTTTAGGCTGAGCAATCGTTAACATATTGAAAATCAAAATCATATTTTCAATGGTTGGAACTTCTTTGGCTGCTATCAATCTGATTGTTAAACCTTTGAGAATATCTTCTAAATATGAATGCAGTGATTCGCTGAAGTTTTCAAGTAAAATTATAACCAAATCACCGAGTTTAGCAACAGCTCTATCGGACATATTAGGAGATAAAAATTTGGAAACAATTTTAAGAAGAATATATGTGCCTTGGTCACCGGACTTTGTGTCACTGTATGTGGTGATAAGTTTTGATGATTCTGCAACAATAACATTAAGGGTTTCTGAAGCAGATTGAAGCAATTGATCATCATTGCAGTCCAAAATAAATTTACACAGAACGGGAAAAACACATTGAAATATTTCTTGAGGAATGTGAAAATCTCCTGGTGGTACCTTGATTAATATGGCAATAACCTGTAACGTTAAATCAATTTCAGGAGAGTATTGACCGTTGAATTTGGAAGTAATTTCTAACAAATGTGGTAATGTTTTAGAAGCTAAATTCATATAATTATCCAGAGGTAAATTTTTGATGGAATCTTGAACACATTCTAGTGTTGATGTATTTAAAGAAAAATTTGAACAATCTTTAAAACCAATGGTTAAAGCTAACATCAAAGTATCAGAGTTATATGAAAGGGCTTTGTTGTCAATACATATCAATATACTCAAAGATTCTAAGATCATTATATTGGAATCTTCATCAGAATCAGTTTTAAGCTGATAGATTAAACTAATTAGTTTAGATTGAATATCTGTATCAAATTGGTTTGCACGTATAAAATGATTGAAATATTGGAAAGAAATCAAAATGGAAGATTTTATTAATTGGTGCTCATCTTCATTTCCCAATTTTGATAAATTGGTTAAAAGTTGAGTTAAAGAAGGAACTCCAAACTGCTCACACTCCGCTTGATATTTCATTAGAAATTTTGGTAGCATTATAACAAATCTAGAAACCAAAAATTCTACTTCATCATGTAATTCATTTTTATCGGTTTTTTGATCGATAATATTCAAGATGGATTCAAGGAAGTTTTTCAAATCAAATGAAGGTTTAGATATCTCGAAATCATTATCAAACGATGAGGTTAACAAAAATGCAATGGACTCTGAATGAAGAGGCTTGAAATTTAATTGAATTCCCTCTACTAATTTTTGGGATAGGACTTTGATTAGAATGGAATTATCTAGTTCATTTAATTGTCTAGTAAATTCACTACATGATTCTCTAATACTATAATTAACACTGAGTCCTGTTTCATCACTAACATATTCATTAAAGTCGGAAATATAGTTTTCAAGTTTGGAAACAGGAAGAATACTTAATGATATCAAAATATTACATAATTCGGATAACTTTTCCTCTGACCTTAAATTTTGAATTTCAATTAATGATCCTAAAAAATCAATTTCTTGTGATATCGTACCAGTAATAAGATCTAGAGGTTCTCTTCTTTCTCTCTGCATTCTGGAAAATTGATCAATATCGATAAATGTAGAAGCTAAAAGTGATTTGTCAACTTCTTGACATGTTAATAATTCATAAATTGGCTGTTGATTTAAAAGATCAAAAATAATGGATTCCACATACGAGAACTCCGAGTATTTGAACATATATGAAAATGAATTCAATAAGCTGTCTAAAATATCGTATACTTCGGCCTTTAAATCCCAGTAAAGCAATATATGGGAGGAATCTTTAATATTAGAAACATTTTTGGATGTTTCTGATAGTAGCGTAATAATCTTAGGAACTGCAATTCTGGTAAAATTTTCTCTTTCATTGATTTCCAGATCCGAACTTTCAAACGTTTCAGAAATAGCTTTTAACAACCGTGAAGCCTCAACTTTGACTTCTAAGTTATACCTTGAATCGGTCAACAAAATCTGGCATGTTTGAATAATTTCCTCAGCAGCACCACCTTCGAAAAACTGTTCTTCTGTGACGACATCATCAAAAATTTCATGTAAAACACTAAGCGAGCCAATCATTTGAAACATATTGGACTCTGAATTTATTGTTCCATTATACAGGGAAAATAATAAATCGGGCCATTCGTCAGGGTAATCAACTGCAGCTATTTGTGCTATCGCATAGCCTGCACCACTCCTAATCTTTGAATCGGGATCTGCTATTAAAGATATTAAAGAATCTCTTGTCATCTTCTTAACTTCCTGATTGGTGGTATTCGAGCCAATGTATGTTTCAAATGCTGGAGACCAGTACCTAGGAACCATTCTTTTCAAATAGAGTAAGCATGATTGTCTAATTGAAAGATCCACGTTGGAATTCAGAGCGATTTGGATAAGATTATACATGAATTGATCTGGATTTGATTCCATTAGATGTTTAAAGTTAATTTCTGACTCAATTCTAACATTATTGTCAGAGCTCATTAATTTGTAAAGTAATTCTGTTATGTACAAGTCCATTATGGTTGTTTCGATTATCCTGGCTTTTCCAAAATGAAATCCTATAGATGATCCAGTTTATAACATTATTACGTGTATCAAAAATTTTTAATCAATTCTGCCATTTTAAATATTGTGTCATTAAAAGATGGGCAATTAACGTCATCATAAACTTCATGAAAGATTTTACAGGATCATTTCAATATTCCTTATATTGTTTCTAACACATTACAATAATCTTATTAGGTATTACATTTTTAATTAGTTTCAGATTAGTATATTGAATACATCATGTCGTACGAAAACCCAAGTGATTCTTTTATCTCGGATGAAGAAGACGATTTATGCCCACTTTGTGTTGAAGAAATGGATATAACAGATAAAAACTTTAAGCCTTGCCCCTGTGGTTATCAAGTGTGCCAGTTTTGCTATAACAACATTAGAACGAATCCTGAATTGAATGGTAAGTGTCCCGCCTGTCGTAGACCTTATGAAGACAAAAATATTGAATACAAGAGTGTTTCGACTGAAGAATGGAAATCACAACAACTACGAATGGAAAAAAGAAAGAGAGAAAAGAAGCAAATTGAAAAGGAAAAAAAGGATGCAGAACAGGCCAAAAGGCATCATTTGGCTGGCATGAGAGTCATCCAGAAAAATTTGGTATACGTTGTAGGTTTAAGTCCACCATGTTCATCAGAAGACTTACCTTTGGTTCTTCGTTCTGACAAATATTTTGGACAATATGGTAAGATTTTAAAGATTGTTATTAATAAGAGATCTCCGAATCCAAACAATCCGCATCATACAACTCCAGGCTATGGAGTTTATGTTACATTTGCCAGAAAGGAAGACGCAACAAGATGTATTAATGCTGTTGATGGTTCAATCAGTGATGGTAAAGTACTTAGGGCTGCACATGGTACAACAAAATATTGTTCATCATATCTAAGGGGTCAACCTTGTCCAAATCCAAATTGTATGTTTTTGCATGAACCAGGTGAAGAAGCTGATTCTTACACAAGACAAGATTTATCAACAAGATCTATAAATAATAGACTGCAACAAGAAAGGTCAGCAACTCACGGTTTAATTCCACCGCCAATGGAGGACTTTAGTTCTGGTAATAATTCTCCTCTGATTCCTCCTGCCCAATTAGTGTCAACAACTTCAATTAATAATGGCGTTAATCACCCTACAAATAATACTTTCATTGATCATCACGATGCGCCATCATTACCAGCAACTGTTTCGTGGGCAAAATCACAACAGAATGGTTCTAATGGTTCTTCAACGCCAGACACTCTATCAGCTTTCCCTACTCTAGGAGATGTGTTACAGCAGGCACAACAACAAAAGCAACAACAACCATCCCCTGGACCAAGAAAGAAGGAAAAGAAGGAAAAAGATTTTCAAAATATCATTTTGGATGATACATTAGTTTCATATAAATCTATTTGTGATTCTATTAAACAATTGAATAATGAAAATACAATCACCTATTCTGTTAGAAAATGTTACAAGACTCCAGAATCTGGTTATTATTTACCTTCATTAAATTTTTTTCATCAATTTGACTTAAATAATTTTGAAGATAAACAGTTGGGTTATTTAGATAATGAGGATAATAAAAATCGTATTATTAAATTAGTTGATTCTTTATTATTTACTCCATACACGAAGAATTACAATTACAAGTCAAATCCGCCACAACAAAACGGTTCAATTACTCAGCAAGACATTCCTAGAGCTTCTGCACAAACGCCAGCTGAAATGCAATCACACCTTCAAAATCAGTACTATCAACAATCGCAATTCAGAAAACTTCAAAATCAACAACCAAATAATGCATCGCAACAGTTTTTACAGCAAAAGCTATTACATCAACAACAGCAACAGTTAAAAATGCAACAACAATCTTTGTCGAGGTCTGTTTCTGCTTCTGCATCTGGTTCTCCGGCTCTTGATGTTGCTTCTACTGTTAACCCATCAACGACAGGTAATAATACTCAGCCCCCACCCGGTTTGTTTAATGGTAACGCCGAATTTAAAACTAACAGTGCTGAATTGTTGAATCAACTGATGGGAGGTAAAAAAGTTATGGCTTAAATTACTTTATATATTTTTGTTCTTGTTTTTGTATTAAAATTTATGTTCATGTTATTTCTTACTTTTTGTTTTTTTGTATATTTAGTTTGAATTGAACTACTAATAAACGTTGACATTTTATAACATCAATAAAATAAAGGTTTAAAATTACATTAATAGATTATACATACATCATTAATCATTCTAATATTCTTTGGTTAGTTTTCATATTATTTTCATCTTCGCTGTATCCATAATCATATAAACTACAACTAACATTTGGATTAAATCTTACCGAGCCTGAGATGTTGGCACTGGTTGAATTATTCCCACTTTTTATACTATTATCATTTAAATTAGTATAAAAAGTATCAATAGTCTTACCTCTTATTTTTGAGGAGGGCATAATCTGTTGTAAATCATTTGGATTGGCCTGCCCAGTTCCACTATTTGATAAACTCAATCTAAGTGGAGTATTTAAAGTATGTGATGCATGAGATGTATTGTTCGTATTTGTTGTATTCGCAGTATTATTTTCGCCATAATAGTTTTTATTAATTGTGGTTGATCTAAACTTAGAAAATAAAACATTCGGTAAAATAACACAACAAATGAACATACCACTAATACCAAGTAATGTTCGTATTGATAAATTATGAAAAAAGGCATTCATGCAATCTGCTAAGACCTCAAAATATGCAACAGATGTAATCACAGACTCTGGATCTTGTGACATGCAATTATCCCATTCATTACATTTATATTCTAATGCAGGCACACGCATTTCAGGTGCACAATTGTTTCTTAAATATTCTCTTTTACAACCATTTATTTTATGAATAATTTCATTTATATATTTAGAAACTTTACGATCCACATCACGCTTAATTGACAAAATTCCAAAAATTCCAAAACTAATGAATATTGAAAACATCATTGTATTTAAAAAAATTTGAATGATTAAAGTTATATTGGATATGCATTCTGGATTTGAAACGATACTATGCCAAAAATCATAAAAGGTTTTAATAGTTCGGGAAGAAGTATTTATCATTTCAGGATTTGAAGGGTCTCTGATGTTAGAATTATTTAATTTTTGATTTGGAATGTTTGAAATATTTGAAATTTTGGAAAAATTGATTGAATCAGATGTGGTGTCGCTTGTCGAACTTCTAAGTCTTTTTCGTGGTTTTTTAAAGGATCTAATACTTGAAGAAGCCGATGCAAATGATGAATTCTTATCGAATAAATTGAAGGCCCCTTTAACAGGATTTATTGAGCCATCTGAGTTAGTTGATATTTTAAGTCCTGGTTGCGTTTGAATAAATGCAGGACTTGGATTAAAAATATTCCTAGTATTTTTGTTGAAATTGAAGCCAGTAGGAAAATTAGCATTAATATCTGTATTGGTATTGATATTGGTATTGGCATTTGAATTGGTATTGGAATTACTACCGTTATTATTTTGTAAAGGAGTTGACGAGTCATTGACCGCTAGTTTGCTAAACAAAGGCGTAGAAGATAAGTAGTTATTATTCACACCACCAGGAAAAAATGTTTCACCTTTATTAGCCCTTTCAATGGTTTGATTTAAATAATCATTGTCATGATAATGAAGTGATTTCAAATCATTGATGGGTGTGAGCTTCTTGTTTTCGTCTGGAAAATGTGAGGATGTTTCTGATACCACTGTATTGATACTGGTAGTATCATTAACATTATTTGACACTAGTGTGGCCATAAAGAAAAGGATTTAATGCTACTATTACTTTAAGTGTAAAAAATTCCAATGGTCAATAGATTCTAGTGGTAAACAAACTACAAGAAAAAAATAAAAACTGGGCCTCCGTCTCAAAAAACTTTACTAAGAAAGAAAGCTTAGGTGGGAATTGAAAACAAAACATTGGAGATTACAAAACTTTTTTGTGATATGTCGTATTGTTACAAGCATAAGACATGTCATTGAATATGTAGATACATAGGTCTATATACATAAAAACTGGAAAGAAAACAAAAAAAAGAAGTACAGAGGTGATAAAAGTTTATAACTTGTAATAAATGCTATCAAATACATATCGCCACCTATTATGCAGGAGAATCCCCTTTGCTAAATTTAATCGGATTTTGAAAATTGTTCATTTTGTTTTCTTAAATTATACTTTTGTCGTTTATTAAGTTTATTAAGTTTATTAAGTTTATTAAGTTTATTAAGTTTATTAAGTTTATTAAGTTTATTAAGTTTATTAAGTTTATTAAGTTTATTAAGTTTATTAAGTTTATTAAGTTTATTAAGTTTATTAAGTTTATTGAGTTTATTAGGTTTATTACAGCATACATAGCATGGTTAAAGAGGCCGTTTTTGAGTTATTTGACTCGGATTCCAAGTATAAATCAGTTACAGTTGCTGGATCATTCAATGATTGGAATCCAACTTCCGATTTCCTTTCTTTTGTTCCGAATTTGAAGACTTGGCAGTTAAAGTTAACTCTAAATGAAACATCTCCCGATAAATTGTTCTATAAGTATGTTGTCGACGGCTCAAACTGGATCTGTAATGATGCGCAACCAATCGAATATGATGACCAACATAATCAGAACAATTATATAATGATTACCAATAAGAGTATATATGATACGGACGAAGATAAATTATCAGAAACAGAGAATGTTGAAAGTTTGGATACTGCTAATACCAGCATTATACCAAATATTATTACAAAAGATATAGATAACGAAGATGAACTGTTTGATACCACGATACGTAGTCCAGGAACACCTTCTAGTGAGGAAGAGACATTTGGCCAAAATAATATCGACACTTATGAAAAGGATAGACAGCCAAAGCCTGAAGCCCCTCCATTTAATATTCAGTCAATCTGGAATTCGATTAAATGGTTCTTTGGATATTACATTTTTTCAATTTTTTATAATCCCAAATCAAATTAAATATTTATTGTTTGTTTCCTTTCATTCTATTTTATTTTTATTTGTATCTTTATTTTTATTTTCATTTTCATTTTACTAATCGAGTTCTAAATCTAAATTTGGTATATATTATGTTAACTATAAAAGTACAAGAAAAAAATGGATATTAAAAGCTTTAAAGATTGGTAAAAAAAAAGCCCCTGATCACTTCCCAAAATACCTTAGTTCAACGTATCTAATGATTGGATAAGATATACCTGTAAATCCCATTGAAAGAAATGTTCCTAGATCAGCATAATAATCTCCGATTAATTTAGCCAAAGGTCCAACATAATAAACTTGATTCATACCTACCACAGCGCCAGCAACACCACAACAGAATGCAAATGTGGCGGCAATACCATAAGTTTGGACAGATTTATCATTCCATGCATTAAAATTATAGTATGGTATTGAGTTCACTGACGATAACGGAGGTGAATTTTTGTTTAAATTTTCTTGATATGATAGCGACTCGGATGATGATGAGTTAAGCACTGAAGAGACATTATCTTTAGTTTGAAATTTATCATCAATAATGGAATTTTGAGAACTTTGTGATTCACTATTTGTTGATGTTTCATATAGCTCTTTTTTAAATAGTTTCACTAACCTTGTTGATCTGAAAATTAAATTTTCCTCAACTAATAACGTAAAATAAATAGTTATCCAATAACCTAACATTGGCAAAAAATTTGAAAGGATTTCTGAAAAATGATTTTGACCAACCAATGAGCAGACCATTGTAATAACAAAAATAATAATAACGATAAACCATCTCGGAACATATTTAAAGAATAAATCATCCAACAACTGAACACTCAATGCACTTGAATAATTATTAATGGTATTATTGGTAATTAATGATAGCCAGAAAACCACTAATAAAAATTTTCCAAATCCATTCCATCTACCGAAAACCATATTAAGTAATCCACCTAAAGATTTAGATTCATAAGTACTATACCATGGTTCATATCCAACAGCTGCATTACCAATTAGCATACCAATAACTGCACCTAATATGGTTGGAATTGATATTCCAAAAAAAGTTAACCAAAATAATCTAATTTGTGGAACATTTTCAGGGAAAATAATATAATAATCAGCAGCACAGCCACCCCAAGTTGCAGTGACGGAATACGATAAAGTGAAAAACGAAATTCTATTACCAGTGACAGTTATTGAAGTGCCAAAACTTTCCAATCTCTGATATTCAGGATATTTGTTACCAGCAATAATGTACAATAAAATGACAACAATTAAAACGGCAAAGCCAACAATTCCCTCAAATTTCATGACATAGTCAATTCCAAACAAAGCAACAACCAAACTAACAACGCTCACAATAACAATTCCAACGCTTAAACTTAATCTACCACCACTGAGCCATTTTAATATTTCTCCACCCAAAACACTATTTGTAACCGACCAACCCAGAAAACCTATAATAGTAATCAAACTAACAACTCTAACCATCCAAGGTCCAAATAGATATCTAGCGGAACACATTTGTCTTAACCCTGATCTGGGTCCCATCGTTGAACAATAAGCTGCAATTAAACATCCCAACAAAGTTCCAAAAACACCGATTATTAATGTATCCTTATAACCTAGTCCAAATAATAATGGGCCTAAAAAATATGAAGACATGGAAGTAAGTCCACCACAACCAGAGATCCATAATCCAATAACGGAAATATAAGGTCTAATTGAATTATTATGGACCCTCTCTTCAGGTGAATATCTATGAATACCTTTACTTTCAACACCTAGTGAATCAAGCCATTTAGAAATTTTACCGAGTTTTTCAATGACTATACTCATAATTAATATTTGAAAAAATTTAAGTTATTAGAAAGATCATACTTTAATGAAAAAAAGTCAGAAATAAGGAAGTTTATATCTTTATATTTAACCAAATATGCTTTTCAAAGATGCAATGTGCAAAGAATAGAATGAATCATGAAATTTGACAATAGTGAAAAATGATTATCGGATTCGAAAGGGAATCTGGCAAACTTGATTTTTTTCAACATGCGGATATATCCATTTTGAAAATGCAATCTGAATATGAGTAATTTTATCGCCTATATTGGTTTTGGCAAAGATGCTGATTTCTGAAAACCAATATTATCTTAACTAATGGAAAATTAATGAAATTTTGTAGTACATATAAAACTAAAGATTAGAAAACGCAAATTAAAATATATATAGGTAATAGAAAAAAAAAAAAAATCAATATAAAGGAAAAGAAATGAAAAATGTTAAAAAAGAAAATATAACCAAAAAAACAAGTTTTGAATTCAAAAAGGAAAAAAGAGCACGTATAAAACTGGTGTTTTTTAATAAGAAAAGTTAATGCACAGTAAAAGTTAAACTGAGACTGAAACAAAAGTAAAAATAAAAGTAAAATTAGAATAAAAATAAAAGTAAAGGAAGAGAGAATAGAGAATAGAGAAAAAAAACAGAAAGTAAAAGAAGACATAATTTAGGATCAATAAACGTGGTAGAAAAATAAGTTGAAATAAAAGACCATAAGTAATGTTGTGGTGAATAAAGTAGATCATTTATACTGGTGCTGATGAATCTCTTGAACTGCCTCCAATCGTAATGCCCAATGGCTCAAAGCAAATTTTTTCCTCATCAATGAACTCATCATCTTCTTCGTCTTCATTTGAAGAAGAATAATCATAAAATTGTTGAGCATTAAGATCGTTAAATCCATTATCACCATGTTCATTGAGATGATTGTTATTACTTGTATTATTTGTATTTATAGTATTATTGTTTTCGTGCCGTTGATGATTCTGATAAGAAAGATCATTTGAACCCTCCAGCTGATTTCCATTCATATCAGAATAATTAGCATTGTTATTATTGGACGATTGTTGGAATTGTCTTGGAGTATTACCGCACCTATCCTTACCAAAATTAATTTTGCATTTCATATAGTCCGTGTTATTTCTAATTCCATCAATAGCTTTAATTGCGTTTGAAATATTAGTAAAATTAACAAAGCAACAGTGTCTCTCTTGGAAAAAATTGATTTGCTCTATATCACCAAATTCTTTGAAATCATTATATAATTTCTCCTTCGTGAATTTAATTTCTTGAATTTTATCCAATCCACCAATATAAATATTACGTGACGCCCCATTACCAACTGCTAAATTAATTGAATTTGGTAGTGGTCCTGAATGTTTACCCCAACCAACTTTAATTTTTCTATTATGAATGATAAGTCCATGTAATGACGACATAGCAAAAAATTGAGCAGCAGAAATTGGATCGATAAAAGTTATAAAACAAACATGTCTTTCATTAATCAGTCTAACATTCTGTAATATACCACCCCTAACAACATTACAAATTTCTTCAATTGTGGAATCTGGGTGTAAATTACCCAAGTAAATGGTTCTGTTACCAAGATTAGAATTACCTCCTGTTGAAGTAGCAATCATTGCAGCGGCATTTGATTGCTGAACTAAAGCGTTAGCAATTAAATCTCTGTCCACCTGATTCAAAAAATTATCAGAATTTGGATTTAAACCGAGATATTGTGCAGCATTATGTTGTTGAGTTTTAGTTATAAATGCACATCTATCTTTACCATAAAAAATCTTACGATCTTTATATTTTTCAACTAACGGTAAAGATTGGACACATCTTATAGCAGCTAAAATTGATGTGAAATGAATAAATGCAATTTTTTTTTCAGGCAAAATTTTAATGGTATCGATGTCACCATATTCTTCTAAATCTCTTGCAAGCTCACTTTCTGTTGTGCCATCATTTAAATTACCCAAATAAACGTTTCTTGTTGCGTTATATCTGGTGACGCAAGAAGAAACAACAGGTTGAACGGGAGTTGGTTTACCCCAACCAACTTTAATATCATGATTGTTGATCGTTAACCTTTTCAAAATAGCATCGGAATGGAATAAGGTTGCAGATTTTTCATCTAAAAATGAAATAAATGCACAATTTTTTGAAGGAATTAATTTTAAGGATTCAACAGTACCCGATCTTACATGATTTAACAATTCGTGAGCCGAAATTTCAGATGGAATATTACCCAAATAAACAGTTCTTGATGGCGCAGATGATGTACCGATCGCAGGGCTTTGTGGAGCTTGAGGATTTGGAGCTGTTGTTGCTAAATTTTGTGATAAAAGTGGAGGTAAAATTGTAGAACCTGAAACATTAGAAGGCTGGTTCATTATTTGAGAACTGACGGTAGTTTGATGAATGGGCAAGGAAGATCCATTAGTAGCATTAAATTGAGGTGAATTTGTGGAAATCAAATTACCGCTATGTTGCTGGTTTGATAAAATAACATTAGTACTTGGATCATTCATCATCGAAGTTGAAGCTATGTTTCCAGCATAGAGATCAAAATTAGGATCATTTAAACCAAAAGATTGTGATTGTTGCATTGGAACATTATATAATTCATGGTTTAAATTGGATGTTTGTGGCGGTTGTAACTGTTGAAAAAACTGTTGTGTGTGTTGAGATTGTTGTTGCTGCTGCTGTTGTTGTTGTTGCTGTTGTTGTTGCTGTGATGAAGACGGTGGTAGTGATTGTTGGTTTTGCTGCAGCTGATTTTGATTATTACTGAAATTAATGTCTGCTGAATTGTTATTCCAATTATGATTTGGTTGCTGAGAATGAATAGAAGAATCTAAAGACTGATGATTCAAAAAATTGTTCATGATGAATTATGAGTGAATAATAATGATTAAATAAGTAAGGAAGAGAAATGAATTAAAGAATTTTTTGGGAATCAATAAACAAATGAGAAATAAAGAATAAAACAAATGAATGAAAATAATGAAGGAATGAATTTAATAGAAAGAAAAGAAAACTCTGTAGTGATACAATTTATTATAGGAAAGATGGAAATGATTCAACAATGTGGGTAGTAAAAGCAAAAACAGTAATAGTCCCGAATCAATAATTGATATTAAATTCTTTTATTTCGAAAAGATAAAGTGAATTATAATTAATGAGTATAGAATAATATCCAATTGTCTTTCAAAACTAAGTATATTGCAGAAAAGCTGTCACGAGAAAATGAAAAGTTTTGACACAATGTGGCGTTTTTGGTAGGAGAAAATATATGAGCAATAAAGCCTTGAATATAAGTAGTACTAGTTACAAGTTCTGAATTTTGACTAGTAATTAGAGGTGTCAATAGATAAAGGTAAATGAAAGTTTATGGAAAGAAGCAAAGAAGATCTTTTGTGTAGCAAAGAACGCCCACGTCTCCATTTCCTCGAAGTTTTGTACGCCAAACGAAGAATTTTTCAGATCGAGGCAAAATTATTTTTAGTTGGATTTTTGTTTCGTTCCTTATTACTCTAATTTTATTGCTCGTCGTTCATTGATCATGGAAATATTCAAAGTATGATTTTAATGTGTTTTCGTTTGCAATATTGTGCATCTTTTCATCTTAACTAAAATTATAAATATGTGCAATTGTTTCATTGCTTCTTTCCTACTCTCATCATACAAAATTATAGGGATAATGATCGCTTTTGTAAAAACTTACAACTCAGCAGATTGTTACATATTAACGCTTGTCAACAATAATTACATTAATTAACGTATTCTGTAATTTCACCAAGGTAATTGTCCCAAAGTAATTGATTTTGTTTTTTTTTACTTCCTTTATGCATTGTAGCTAATGCTTTGAATTTTTGTAATTTTAAAAAATACGTTTGCTTACTCAAAACATAGCTAATTCAATAATTAAAATTTACTTTAGACAGAACAGTGAAAACATAATTTTCCTGAAATAAACATTTCATTTGTTAGCTCACCAATCTCTGATGTTAATGTAACATGATTGTACTCAAAGTCATTGACTGGTATATAAAATGTTTCAAATTGAGTCGATCGTCCATCCTATCGATTCTGAATTTCACGTTTTAAACAATTGAGAAAACATGATTATTTATTTTATTGACTTTAATTTGTTTTTCAAAATAGATTATCTGATAAGCAATTTATTTTCTTTTTCATTGATTAGTATTTCTGATTTATTTTTGTTTTTTGTTTTTTCCAATAAACATTCAATCATTTTTTAACTAAAAATAATGAACGGGTCTGTAAATGGTGCAGGTGCTGGAGCACCATCTTCTTCAAATAATAACAATCTGAATAATGTTGGTTCTAATGTCAATATGAATGTAAATAATGTGCAAAGAATGCAGCCAAACAACACTCAAGCTTATATGATGAAACTATTGGCAAAAATCCAGCCGTTACCAGGTATGACCAGACAACAAAGATTACAACAACTGCTGCAAAGCGGAGAATTGAAGAAGGAAGATATTATGTTATTACAGCGCCATCAGCAGATGCTGAAACAAGCTCAAGCCGCTAAGCTGAAACAACAGCAGCAAAAGGCCCAAGTAATGGGTAAGACAATACCTGGTAAATCTTTACCAAATGCTAATAACAGACCTATTTCGGGTAATTCCTTAAATGATGTTAATAATGCTAATAAAACTCTTCCTGGCACAAATATAACAGCAGTCCCATCTTCCTTTGGGTTGGATACAACTACTTCACCAATAATTCCCCAGAACACTAATAATCTCTCTATTCAACCTCCACTTCCTGTTGATGTTTCTTCTGCCCAAACATCTGTCCAAGTTGGTGGTGCTGTTAATCAATCAAATTCATCTGTAGGTCAAAATGTACAAATGAGTGGTCAAACTATTAAGCAAATACAAGCACAAAAATTATTGTTACAACAGAGACAGCAGCATCAACAACAGCAACAACAACAAATTCATCTTCAGCAACAGCAACAGCAACAGCACCAACAGCAGCACCAACAGCAACCGCAACAACAACAACAACAGCACCAACAACAACAACAACAACAACAACAACAGCACCAACAACAACAACAACAACAACAACAACAGCACCAACAACAACAACAGCAACAGCACCAACAGCAACAACAACAAAGAGTTAATCAACAAAGAAATATAATGGGACTGACCCCTGAACAGTTTTCTAAGCTAACGTCCCAGCAAAAAAGAATGTTAATGTTACAGCAGCTACGTAAAAAAGCAAAAACACAGAGATTTTACGAAAGCAACCAAGAACTATTGAAAAAATTTGAATCTTATAATCCATCTTTAGAATTTCATATTCATGAGGATCATTATAGATTTGGTAATCAGGATAATATCATTCCAAAAAATAATCCCGCTGTCAAGGAATTTTTGCAATATATGGCCAAAGGTCAAATTCCTGATGCATTAATGGAAATTGTTAAAGATGGTAATATTCAAATGTATGATGGTAGTTTAATTATCAGAGTATTTGATCACAGGTTACTTTCTGATGAAAAACAAGATAATCAGTCCAGTGAATCCACCACTAATAATTCAGTAGATAAAAGTAAAGAAGCTTCCTCCACAAAACCGAAAGAATATAGAACCATTTTAAGGATGACTCAGATATCCCAATATGAAGATTTGGCCCTACAAACTGATACACAACAATTTAGTGACAATTTTGCTTTAACTTTTGAAAGCGAAATTTTGACAACCACAAATAGAAGCATTAATTTACAACCTATATTAAATCCATATCTTTATGATAAATCTATTAGACCAACTTATGAAATGATATTTCCAGATTATAATAAAGAGAATGATACAATGATTTTTCCATGTAGAAAAGATATGAGAGAAATTGACGACAAACATACTATTAATTTGGACAATTACATATACAATCCATTACATGAAGATTTATCACAAAACAATTCTAAATATGAAAAATTGATGTTAGTTTTGAGTCAATCTTTCCAGCATAGTAATATGTTGAATATGAACTCAAAATTATTGAATAGTGCAGCTACAGCGGCTTCAGAAGCACCGAGATTTGAAAGATTAAGATTTATCGAAGGATGGAGGCATAGGATGGCTATGTCAAAACAAGAAGACAATATTCGCTCCTCAAGCCCTGGTATTGGGGAGGGTTCGGGTCTGAATGGATTGTTAAGTGGTATAACTCCTCAACAAAGAGCACTGATCAATCAAGAGAGAATGTTGAACCAAAGACAAAAGGAACAAATGGCAGCCGCGGTCGGCACTTCTATGGATGGATCCTCAAGCCTGAACAATGTCAGCAATGACTCAATTGAACATGGCCTTAAATCTAAAAGTATTAAGAACAACAGTAGTTCAAATTTGGCCAAGAATACGAGCGTTGTCAAGAAGAAGATTGAAAAGCCTAAAAAACCCAGAAAACCAACAAAGAAGCAAATGGCAGCTCAGGCTGCAGCAGTTGCTGCAGCACAATCTGGTGGTAACTCATCTGTTGCGGGTAAAACTATTCCAGGGCAATCGCCAATGGCTCGCTCTCCTGTTGCTGGGAAAACATTGCCTGGTCATATTAAAACTGAAGATCAACCTTCCAAAAAGAGAAGAGCACCCGTTAAAAAAAGGAAGGATGGTTTTACAGGTAGTAATGTATCAACTCCTATGAACAGATAACTAATTATATTTAATTGTTCTATATTTTTCCTGCTTTAAACTTAACTTTCAATGAGTTAATAAAGACAATGTCTAGTTTTTATTATAACATTAATTAATTTTCAATACAATATTTAAGTAGTTTATAAAGAATTTCTCTATCAGCCTCATCAAACAACCATAATCCAAAAGCCTTACTTTCAAAGTCTCTCACAATAACCAAATCCCCAGCCTTCTCGACGACCAGGCCTTTGTCGTTATCCAAATCATCGCTCTTTAAGTATTTGTCACCTAACAATCCAATTGAAAAGTTATCTGTCTGTATCCGATTTAACACTATTAAACCAAACTTAAAAAATTCACCAATATTAGAGGCTAATATTTCATCAACACCGACTTTCAAAAATTCATCAACTTCTACCTGTCCGGATCCTTTTCCATTATCAAAAGAGTTTTTTAGTTCAGTGGAAAGTTCTGATTCCGTATTTACTTTAGAAATTTCTCTTTCCTCTTTTTCATTATCCCAATGGCTTAATCTGTGAGGAACATTTCTACTATAAATCGTAAGCGGACCTTGAAAAGAAGACTTTTTCCAATCTTCTTCAGCGGTATCGTATTCGTAAACAACACAATATGAAGATATGTGTAATAATTGTTTGATGAAAGGATCGTATTTGGCGATAACATTAAAGGTTAAGGCACGCTTGTATATTTCTATAGTCTGTTGTTCTTCCTGTTCATTGGTTGCTTCGATGCTAGCATCTGAATTTTGCGTTTGTTGGGAATTTTCTTCCATATCTTTGTATTCTGACGTAACATCACTTCGTGAAATGTCACTTAGACCTCTCTGCAGTAGTTGTGGTTGCATTGTCGTTGGTTAATTACTATAGTGATAATAATCACAATGTTAACATTATTTTTTAGTTAGTGAAGAAAGGTGCGAGGTGGAAAAATCTCAATATCCAGAGAAGACCTTGTCGCTTCTACTGAATCCATAATTTTTTTCATGATAACTATATACCAAAAAAAACATAACTTAAACATAAATAACTATATACAATGAATAATATATATGTTCAACGTCACAAAAAAAATGTAACTAAACATATAGTAATGGTATTAATGTGCATCAGATTCTAAAGTAATAATTATAAGTCATTTTTATTTAACTTCTGACTTTTCTCCTTTCTCTCTTCCTCTTCTTTGATCTTATCAAAATCGGCTTTCCAAACAGTATTTCCTTGTTCCTTAGTGACATCTGCAAATAAAACATCAAAAACATCTTGATACCAATCTGCTGGAACGGGAGTAATACCTTCCTTGACATTATCAGGTAATTCTTTCCAATCCGCTTCGTTGCCCTTAGGGAAAATAATGGTCTTGACGCCTGATCTTTTTGCTGCGATGGTCTTCTCTTTCAAGCCACCAATTCTTAAAACCTTACCTGTCAATGTAATTTCACCCGTCATTGCAACGTCAGGTCTCAGTGGTCTGTTAAGAGCCAAAGATAAGAAAGATGACGTAATGGTAATACCTGCAGATGGGCCATCCTTTGGAGTTGCACCTTCAGGACAATGTAAGTGAATTTGGGCTTTATCGAAAAATTTGTTTTCCGAAAAATTCTTGGCCAAGAACATTTTAGAGAATGAATATGCAATTCTGACAGATTCTTTCATGACATCACCCAATTGACCAGTTCTTTCAACTCTTGGAGTACAATCCTTAGTAATAGCATGCTCTAAAACAGATTCAATGTATAATGCTGAACCACCCATTGAAGTCCAAGCAAGACCCATAACAACACCAGGTGGTGTAGTTTCATATAATCTATCAGATGTGAAAACTGGAACACCAACATAATCTTTTAGGTTTCCTGGATTAATTTCAGCTTTATAGGTGTCTGGAACAATAAGTTGAGGAGGTTCGATTTCTTTTTTCTCATCCTTGGCATTATCTAAGGTTTTAGTTGCTTCTTCTAATACATTCTTCTTTTCAACTTCCTTATTTTGCTTCTTTTCCAAGGCTTCAGTAGCGGCATCCTTAATTGGACCATCAGGTAAAACTGATTCTTTTTCTTCTTCAAGTATTTGATCAACTTCTTCGTCACCAATTTCATGGACGACGTTCAAGGCAGCCTTCCTGTAAATCTTTTCAATTTTTTTCTTCAAATTTCTAACACCACTTTCTCTACAATAGTTTTTAATCAACGACTTAATGGCATCTTCAGTTAACTCCACGTTAACGTTTTCTAAGCCAGCACTCTTCTTAGCTTCTGGATCCAAATATTTTTCAGCAATCTTGATCTTTTCATCCTCAATGTAACCTGAAATTTCAATTACTTCCATACGATCAAGTAATGGCCCTGGAATTGTACCCAGAGTATTGGCGGTACAAACAAACAAAACCTTTGATAGATCAATAGGAACATCCATATAATTGTCCAAAAAACTATTATTTTGTTCAGGATCTAGTAGTTCCAATAAAGCCGAAGAAGGGTCACCACCATTGACACTGTGTGTATGAGAAATTTTATCAATTTCATCAATTAAAATTAATGGATTTTCGGTTTCCGTTTTCTTCAACGCTTGAACAACTCTTCCTGGAATTGCACCAACATATGTTCTTCTGTGACCTTTGATTTCAGCAACATCACTTAACCCACCAACAGAAAATCTGTAAAACTTTCTATTCAAAGATCTGGCAATGGATTTACCAATCGAAGTCTTACCGACACCTGGAGGACCCACAAAACAGATGATCTTACCATTAATCTTGTTCAATAATTTACCAACAGCAATAAATTCCATGATTCTATCTTTAACATCTTTTAAACCATAATGGTCATCGTCCAAAATTCTCTTTGCCCTTTTGATGTTATAATTATCTTTCGATTGTTTTCCCCATGGAACTTGCGTTAACCAGTCCAAATAGTTTCTACTGACTGTAAACTCAGACATCATTGGTTCCAAAGTTTGCAATTTGTTGATTTCGTCATCGTAAACTTTCTTCACATCCTCAGGCATATTCAAAAGTTTAACTCTTTCATTATATTTTGCAATTAACTTGTCTCTACCGTCATCAATACCCAATTCCTTTTTGATCCATTTCAACTGCTCATTTAAATGGTATTCTCTGTGTCTCTTTGTCATTCTTTCCTCAATGTCCTTTTCAATCTTCTTTTGTAATTCCTTGTTCATTAATTCCTTCTTCAAAACAGTTAAAGCTTTTTCTAATCTATCCGCAATATTAGAACACTCTAAAATATCTTGCAAGTCAGTTTGATTACCTGCTGTTACAGCAGCAGCAAAATCGGCTAATTTTTCAGGACAATTAAAGATATCGCTATGTAGAGATGCACTAAATGTTGCCAATTGATCGCTAAAGGATTTGTTCATTGAAGACATATCTTTTAAAACTTCCAAAATTGCAGCAGTTAAAGAGTTAATAACAGGATCATTTTTTTCAAATTTTTGATCTTCAACATTGGAAACATTTGCTAAAGTGATTGGATACTTCTTTAGAAAGGCGGTTGGGTTATCCTCTTCTTCCTCAATAACGATTTCGTTTTCGGATGCTTTGACAATTTCAGATGGCTGTAATGATTTCTTTGGTTCATCACCTTCCTTTTCACCTGTGATGCCTTCAATAATTTGTTTCTTAGGTGGTTCTTCACCGTCGACAATATCTGAAACAGTAACTTTTGAAGCTTTGTTTTTATCATTTTGATTAATCTTCGGTGGAAACAATTCATCAATTCTAATTCTCTTATGTGGATATAGAACTGTGGTTAAAGTTTCGACACCAGTTTCAGCATCTTTGGTGTAGACATTTGAAGTAATTTGAGCTAAAACACCAGTTTCATAAACTTGATCTTTGTTTTCAATAATATCACTTTCCATGTTTTCATCCTTAAATAAAAAACATCCAATAAATGGATACTGTTTATCTAATGATTCCTTGATTGCTTTGATAACATTAACATCAGAAATTATGACAGCTTTATAAAAACCAGGGAATAATGGACGACGAGATATAGGCAAGGCCACGATTTGAGGATAAACCTCTGGCAATTCGGCTAGCGTTGACAGCTTCTGCTTAGGTTTAGAACTTGATCCATCTCCATCATCACCAGATGAACCTGAACCTGAGCCTGAATTTGAGCTCGAACCTCCGGCTGCCGTTGCTGTAGCTGATTCAGCAACTTCCGAAGAGTTAGATGTAGGTTTTGAATTATTTGATTCATTAGCCGGTGTATCTTTATCCTTCTTCTTATCCTTGTGTTTATCTTCTTTATCTTCCTTTCTCTTTTTTCCTGAATCTTTATCTTTAGTGGACGGTCCATTTTCTTCATCATTAGATTTCTTATCTTCGTGGGTTTTGTTAACTTCATCTTTTTCTTTTTTAAAATTAAAAAATGATGGTGGTTGTTGGAAAAAAACAGGTAAATTTTTATAGTTACCAGCAGCATTAATGTGTTGTGTATGATAGTTTAATAGTGTAGAATCTGTTATGGATTGATCGATTAAAAACTGTGTTTGAGCATTGGATAATCTGCTGGCCAATCTTCTAACGACAGTAGACGTCTCCAGTTTCTTTGAAACCAATCTTCTAGTGTACGAAAACATGATTTTTACTTAAAAACAGTATATTATAACTCTATATAATATAGTTTCTGGTTAAAATAAAATAACGAAATATAAAAGTTACGTTAAGTGATGGCCCCCATGCTTCGGCGAATTTCTCGAGGGCGAGAACGGGGGCAAAAATCAGGCTCTACTCTACACTTTTACGTAATTTTATAGTATTTACTTTCAATGAATAATAAATAAATAAATAAATAAAACATATACTGCAAATATAAATCAGAACTCATAAATAATGAGCTATCTCGCTTATTTTGGTCCAATCATGTTTTCAGGTCTGACCCATTCGTTGAATTGTTCTTCAGTCAAGTAGCCCAATTCTAAGGCAGATTGTTTCAAAGTCAACCCCTTGTGATGAGCATTCTTTGCTATCTTTGAAGCCTTATCATAACCAATGTGAGGGTTTAAGGCTGTAACCAACATCAAAGATTCATGTAATAACTTGTCAATCTTTGCTTTGTTTGCTTTAATACCTTCAACACAGTGGATTCTAAAAGAATTGGATGCATCACCTAATAATCTGACGGAGGATAATAAGTTAGAGATCAAGACTGGCTTGAAGACATTTAATTCAAATTGACCAGAAGCACCGGCAAAAGTAATACATGAGTGGTTACCGAAAACTTGAGTACAAACCATAGTTAAAGCTTCATTTTGAGTTGGGTTAACTTTACCAGGCATAATTGAAGAACCAGGTTCATTTTCTGGTAAAGATAATTCACCATAACCACATCTTGGACCGGAACCTAAATATCTAATATCTTGACCAATCTTGAATAAGGAAGCGGCAACGGTATTTAAAGCACCGGACATTTCAACAATAGCATCATGAGCAGCTAAAGCTTCGAATTTGTTTGGAGCTGTGTAAAATTGTAAACCAGTTAATTTGGTAACTTCTTCGGCGACTTTTTCAGGGAAACCAATTCTGGTATTTAAACCAGTACCAACAGCAGTACCACCTTGAGCTAAAAATCTTAAATGTTCTAAACCAATCTCAATTCTCTTGATACCATTAGTACATTGTTGGACATAACCAGAAAATTCTTGACCCAAAGTAAGTGGAGTAGCATCTTGTAAATGTGTTCTACCAATCTTGATAATATCTTTAAATTCTTCAGATTTTTTTTGTAAAGCATCTCTTAAAGCAGTTAATTCTGGTAATAAGTGAGAAGAAATTTGAGTAACTGCTGCAATATGCATAACAGTTGGGAAAGTATCATTAGAAGATTGAGACATATTAACATGATCATTTGGATGAACTGGAGTTTTGGAACCTAAAGTACCACCTAAAATTTCGATAGCCCTATTAGAAATAACTTCATTGGCATTCATGTTAGATTGAGTACCAGAACCGGTTTGGAAGACAACCAATGGAAAATGTTCCATTAATTTACCTTCGTAAACTTCAGTTGCTGCCTGTTGAATAGCATCAGATAGCTTTGGATCTAAGGCACCTAATTCAGTGTTAACTTTAGCAGCAGCCTTCTTTAAGATACCAAAAGAACGAACAACTGGTTCCGGCATTATTTCTCTTGCACCACCAATTTTAAAGTTTTGGTACGATCTTTGGGTTTGTGCACCCCAGTATTTATCACTTGGGACTTCGATATCACCGAAGGCATCCTTTTCTGTTCTCATTGCAAGTTTAGTGGTTGAGAATGCTCTTGAACTCATTCTTAGGTTTAATGATTTAGCAGCTAACATGTCAGGTAAAAAAGATCTAACTAAAACGAGGTTAAGTAAAAGTCTCAAACCAATACACAGAGGTAGGAAACCATTACAATAATTTTGTGTTAGTATGCAAGAGTCAGAAAAATTAATTTATATCGCACAAAACTTCAATTCGAGACCAGCAGATATTGTTTTCAAGTGTGTCCGCGATTGAAAGTAAAACAGAATTCGTAAATAAAACATTACTGCCTTGGTGTAAATTTTGTATCATAGACATATCTCCCCAGCAAAAGTGTACAATACATTAGCTTTATAAAAATACCCTTAATATCTATCAAATCTATCGATAATAATCTTTATAACTTTCTTCTCTCTTTCTTCTCTCTCTTTCTTCATTAAAGAGAGCCTGCGCGAACGGACAATATCGGGGAGGACCAACGGCTTGATGTCCTGGCACTCCGATGTGCTCCTTTGGAGAGAATGATGTTCCTTATATTACGTAAGCTCTGGTGTCCCGGTGGGCAATTTAAGTTGGAATAGCATTGAATTGATATCTTCATTTGTAATTGCTGCAGAGTCAAATTAAATGGTATGCATTGAGTTGTTCACAACTTACCTGAAACAAACGACGTATGTATAGAGTATATAAACGTTTGGAAAGAAAATAAAGAAGAAGAAAGAGTTGGTAGTGCAAGTGTAGTTCAACAAGTAATCATGCTCGGTCCTCCTAACCTTCCGGGAGATGGGGACAAAAAATTAAATAATTACACGGTGGGCGGAAACCGACTTCGGAGACATGCCTAGTACTTCTCTACACCACTTTGAAGTCAGTAAGACAATTCTTACATAATTAAATAGTTTATTATAAACAAATAAAGGCGATTTTGTAGTTGAAATAAAAATAAACAAATAGGAAATGAGAATACTATGTATAGATAGTAGACTATAATTTTTTATAACGAAAAAAGACTTCTGTTTTCTTTTGTTTTTTGTTTCTTCCTTTCTTCTTCAACGTTTTGTTTTGTGTTTTTGTGGTTTCTAGGATAATAATTAATATTTATATAAAAAATTAAAGTTGTGAAATAGTACATTACAAAAGGGATTCAACATTAAACAATATAATAACCTTCGTTAGTAGCATTGTAGTACAGATCAAATGGCAATGGATCTTGAGTATCCACGGTGACAACTGAATCAACAGACACTTCGGCAACTGTAACACCAGACTCAATTGGTTTTGTAACATCAAAAGTTAATTCCATAGGGAACAATGATTCTTCATCATCGACTTCTTTACACAGTATTTCAAAAGATCCTGATGGATTTTCAACCAATCCTTTCAAATTAACAATAACACCATCATCTGAAAATTTCAAGGACGTATTTTCATAGTCACTAGATTCAATTGATGCGTTGATAATAGGTATAATAATGTTAACTTCATCGACATCCTTAGATGGTTCAGACTCATATTCAAATGTTAATACAATGGTACCATCGTTATTGTTATTCACCCAGGTTGTCAATATTATTGGTAACAATTTTTTAGCATCTTCTTCATTGGCGCTAGATTTAATAGTAGATCTCCATCTTAAAACCCCCAAATTTTGATCATTTGATGGAAAAGGTTTTGTTGGATCTTTAAGACCAATAATTGAAGAAGAATTGAATAATTTTTTATCAATATTTGGGTGTGTTTTGAATTGAGTAGAGATTTCATTATCTGTATTAATAGACAATTGAATTTTACCATGTGCTAATCCTTCATCACTTATTCTAACCTGTAAATCACCCTTAACTTCACTTGAATTAATTGACCCTTCTCTTGTAATTTGGGCAGAAAATTTTTCATTAATTGTTATCAAGATACCATTATTAGCAATTCTATCTTTCGCTGGTTCTGAAGAGATTGTTGCTTTAGGTTGTTGTGAAATTGGCGCTGGTGTGCTAACTAGTAATGGTTGTGCTTCAATATCGCCAATCTTATTGGATTTCTTACCCAATTGTAATCCACCCTTTCTTGTTTGCTGTTGTTGAAATTGCTGTTGTTTTTTATATGCCTGCAGTCTTTGTTGCTCTTCAAGTTCTTGAGTTCTTCTTTCATTTTCTAGATCAGCATATCTGTCCATTGGATTGGCATTGATTTGCTGATCGTATTGCATCGAATCAAACATATCTTGTCCTTGATTCTTTTTAAGCATTTCTTTAAACTGTAATTCTGCAGCTTTCTTTTTACTGGCTTCCGCAGCCTCCAATTCTTTATTCCTTTCAATAATTTCTTGAATTTTTTCTTCATGAGAATCCATTTCTAAGAAAGTAATAATTTGAGTTGATGATAAGTTTTCTTTGTAACCCAAGCAAACAATTTCATCAAATGCACTTAATAATTCAAAACAATTGTCAAAAATTTCACGTTCATCAATATTTCTTAAAATTGAAGTAATAGTCTGAGTAAATAGATGCAATGTGTCAATATCTTGCAAAATGTTTGAATGCTTATTAGTAATCAAAACAACATAAAATTCTTCTAATGGTTGATAAACATATCTAACGTATTCATCTTCAACTGATGTGTGTTGAGTTTTTGTTGTATCAGAAAGTAAACTAGGAAAGTTTGCTAACAATGAAGTAACTCTTTCTTTGGTGAGCTCTTTGAATTGTCTGGAAATAATTGGCTTACCACCACGAGAACAAATAGATGCAGCTAAAACGACCATTTTTTGTTAATTAATTTTATTCGGTTTGGTTTGACACGTATAATTTGATATAGTACTCGATGATGTAGCTAACTAATTTGGAAAAATAATGAATTGAGTGAACAAAATTATATATACAAGCAATAGATAAAGATAATCTTCAATTTAAGTATCGTTTATTGAGTAATCTTATAGGTTTCTCTGCTGTGTGAATTCAGTGGTGATCCCGTTGTAAATCAAATTGAACTTCGATGTTTGTTTTTCATCTTTCTCGAATCGATCAGTCCCCCCCCTGTTGCACGTTAATGTGCTGGCAAATTATTTTTCATAGTAGGCCGGCGCTCATAACCACCCATGCGCACATCCCTGCACCTACATGCTATTTTTCTGTCATGAAAATTTTATTTACGTAACTTTGTACCGATTTTTCATTGAGCATTGAAGAAAATGAAGACGGATTACTATGAACTTCTGCAAGTAACAATAACAGCAAGTAATGTGGATTTGAAGAAAGCATACAGGAAAAAGGCACTTCAGCTTCACCCCGACAAAAATCCAGACGATGTTGAAAACGCAACCAAATTATTCAACGATGTTAGAATTGCATATGAAACATTGGTAGATCCTCAAGAAAGATCATGGTATGATTCTCATAAATATCAAATATTAATGGAAGATGGAGACTTTGATGAAGGTAATGATGATGATAATAATTTACAGTCCTATGTTGCAGGTGTTACAGTAGAAGATATTCAAAAGTATTTTAACACTAATTTATACCAAAAGTTTGATAATTCTATGCACGGATTTTATGCAATAGTTAATGTTTTATTGGATAAAATTGCATCTGAAGAAGTTTCAGCTGGTAAACAACAAAAATTACCGAGTTTCGACAAATTTAAAGATGACACAAGGTTTGCTACGGCTTGTGATGCAAAAGAATTGATGTATCCAAGGTTTGGAAATTCTAATTCAGATTTTGGGGATCAAGTTCGTATCTTTTACAAAATTTGGCAAAATTTTCAATCTGTTAAAACATTTACCTGGCTGGATGAATACAGATATGTAAATGCTCCTGATAGAAGAACTAGAAGGTTAATGGAAAAAGAGAATAAGAAGCTAAGGGATCAAGCAAGAAGGAATTATAATGAGGTCGTCAGGAAATTTGTTGGATTTATTAAAAAATTAGATCCAAGAATGGATCCTGTTGCAAGGAAAAAACATGAGCAGGGAAAGGTTGTGAAGCAAAGACAAGAAATGAAAAAACAAGCTGAGCTTGAAAAGGAAGAAAGAAAACGTCAAAGGCAACAATATTGTGAACAAGATTGGCAAACTGCTGACCCAGATGAACTGGCCCAAATTGAAGAGCAATTGAATAAGATTTATGAAGAAGAAAAAAAATTAAATGGAACAGAATCAGATGATGACGATGATATTAATATTTACCAATGTATTGTTTGTAATAAGACGTTTAAAAGTGAAAAGCAATTCGAGGATCATGAAAAATCTAAAAAACATTTGAAACTTCTTAAGCAATTGAAGTGGGAAATGAAAAAAGAAGGCATTGACTTGGGTATCGATCAAGAGAATTATATAGATGAGCCGTTAGATGATAAAGAACTTGATGGAGATGTGGACACTGATTTGGATTTGGATGAATTCGATGATGCTTTAGAAATATTAGACGGGCTAGATTCTCTTGATGATAAAACTAAGCAGAATTTACTAGAAAAAAAATTGATTAATGACTTTAGTGATTTATCTGACGCTAAACTGGTCGAAATAGACGATGAAATCGATGATGATATCAATGAAGATGATGTATTTTTTGCTAAACAAAACAGCTGCAGGCAGCCTATTCCATTGCATACAACCAAAGAGACAAAACAGCTCGATGAACTGTCCAACTTGATAGGAAAGTCATCTCTAGGCTCGTATTCGGATGAAGACTGGGAAACAAACAAAACTAAAAATAAAAATAAAAACAAAGGTAGAAACAAGAAGAAATCTAAGAAGCCTTCCGTATTCTAATTTGAAAACAAGATTCAAGATTCATTGGGCTTTCAAAATTGTCAGAGCATGATCGTACGTACTTTATAGAGTGAACAAATGTTATGACATGGCACAATAAAATCATAGTTTTTTACATCATGATGATTGAACTTGGTATTAGACAACGGACTAATGAATTTATTTGTGTTCTCGTCAATGAAATGCATAATAATATGTTGGTTGTTTTGAATAGGTGTAAGTAATTCTCCTTTACTTCTTTATAAACTAGTTATTCGTTTTATCACTTTTTTTGATGAAGGATTTAATTATTTAAAAATAATGCGGTAGTTGACAAGAATTTGGTCACATTTCATTTTGATTGACCAATGCTAACATCGGCAAGTACCTCGTAAAAAATATTTTTCTTGATGTTGTCAAGGATTTGTACCCAAACCATACTTAAAGTTTTGAGACATCCAGCACCTAATCTGTTTCTTGATCAGCTTATGTTATTTGTGCTAACTATTTTGTTCCTCAACCCTTTCCGAGTAAGCAAGGGGATTATCAGATCATGTTGAAATTAGGAAAACTTATATTTTTAGTTTAACAACTTATCGACTACTGCGCCATATTATTTTTATTGGATTTTTTTTCAAAGACATGTGCGTATATAATAACAGTAATACGCTTGCAACATTATTATCTAGTAACCTGTGGATTCATATCCTTCCGAAATAGTTTTCACAGGATCCAACAAAATATATAAAATATAAAACAAGAGAGAAATACCGTAGCCTGTACAATGCTTGCTTTATAATATTTTGAAAATCACATAAAAGCTACCCTGCCACAATCATTCTCTAGCATCCAAAATACATGTAATGTATTGATTAAAAAATTGTTTTTGTTTTCAGTTTTTGTGGTTGTTCCTGCATGGACCAAAGTTTGACGTCATCCCAAATCAAAGTTGTAATAACTGATCGTTTTCAGACAAAAAATTTAGAGTCATAATAATTATTAGAGGAAGGTTTAGCTATCCCTGATCTCTCCTGCTCTAAGCGCAGTTTTAAGATAACCTGTACATGTAAACTTGTCACTTATTTCCTCCCTAGTTTAATCAAAAGTCTTTGACAGTAAGGAGGAAACAACATATTTGCCGTTGCATATATAGCTAATTTGAGATGTATATTTATCATTAAAGTGTAGTGGATTATGGCTAGGCTGTTTTCTATTGGTTGGATCCCTATTCAAAAAAAATTTATGAGAATTATATAAAATATAAGAATAAGCGTGTGTTTCATGAATTTAAACAAAATTTGCATTTTGACATTTAAGCAACTTTCAATAATTAACAAATTACAACTATACTTTAACATTCAAAAATATATAAATGTCAAATTTATATTCTTGCAATATTCCAGGATCGAACAAGATTTGGTACCATTTTGTTGATCTGCAACAAAACTAGTGTCATAACAATTTTTAATAAGGATATGCAATATATTCTTAATATTATAGTCTAGAATTATTCAATAAACTGAATGAGGTATTAAACTATTTTGTTTTTTAATTGATAAAAATATATAACTTATTTAATCATAAATCAGATAAAGGTAAAACTATCCTATTTATGTTATTCAGTTATAAAAATTAAATAACATTATCATGTTATTATTAATTTTGTCTTATGAACTATTTACTAAATTATATTAATAAAATATATATTGGAATCCTCACCCAAAAGAATCTATTAGTGATTCTATAAAATACGAAATGCAAGCGGAATCTTTCTTATACTAGTTTAAATTCATCAATTCCAACAGTTGAACGCCACTTGATGATTTAACCAATCATTATCTTTTTCAATCCTAGTATTGCCAGAAAAGTACTTGCAACCAAATGCATCATTTAGTTACACTTTATTTAATATCAGGACATGAAGGAATTTATATTGAAATCGCACACCTCCTCCAGTAGGGTGAAGGGCTATATATAATCATCTTTTTCCAACACGATGATTAGGATAACTCTCACAGGAGGAACGATTACAGGTGTGGTCCCGTAGATATATAAGTTAATATTTACTATTGGGTTGAGTGTAATCGATGTAGACTCAGAAGTTGTAAATAAATATGAACAAAGAATAAATTAAATTGTATATATAATTTATATATAGATCTCTTATCCCCAAAAGGGAAAAGAAAAAGAGTGTAAAACAAGTAGGAACTAAAAAGCGGAAAAAGCCAATTTATATAACAAATCGGATTTAATTATGATTGTTCATCTTTTGTCTAGACAACATCTTAATATCCAATTAAATGGATATACTATTAAAAATAATATCATGAGCTTTCGTTACTTTGATTTCATTGGCTTCATCTAAAGGAGTTATGCATTTAAAATTAAAAATGGAATAGCTTTAATTAACCTAAAAATAGGAACCATATTAATTGCTTAGCTGTACAATTTCCCCAGGTTCCAACACAACATGTAATGTGACTTCTTTATGTTCTACATTAGTTACACGGCATAACAAAATTAAAATCATGACATGTCTTCAATTCTGACATACAATTTTTGTTCATGTTATGACATGTTCTGACATAAACGTTTCTTAAATCCTAATATTCTATAATAAAAACTTTTATTTTTAACGAGAATTTACAATTTTGATAGTACAAATTAATAATTTCGTTTCAACAAAAAGCGCAAGTGGTTTAGTGGTAAAATTCAACTTTGCCATAGTTGAGCCCCCGGTTCGATTCCGGGCTTGCGCATTTTTTTTATCTTTTAGGATATTTGAATCGATCGATTATAGCTGGATTCAAGGAAATTCAAGTAGCAAATATCTAAATGTGCAAACAATGTATATACAAGAGGAAGGAATTGGGATCGGATTAAAACGGATTCCAAATTACTAGCTCCGGCCCTGATCTGAAAATTTGAAAATAATTTTTTTTTACAATATTACCAGTAAATCGTTTCAATCCTAAATACGGATTAAAACGCTTTTTAAAACAATAAAATGAATATATACTTTTTTGAGCAATTAATATCGTTTTATAAATATTTATGTCAAATTTCAAAAGATTACCAGTTTGGATAGATTGTGATCCAGGTCAGGATGATGCTGTGGCATTGGCACTGGCTTGTTACCATCCAAACTTTGAACTCCTTGGTGTTTCTACGACACATGGAAACACCTCTCTTGAAAATACAACTAGTAATGCTTTGAGATTCTTGACTGCTTTGAATCGAATGAGTATCCCCGTTTATCCTGGAGCTTGGGCACCTTTAGGGAAGGAACCTGAATTGTTTGCACCGGAAGTTCATGGTAAAACAGGCTTAAACGGTTCAAATCTTTTACCAATTGCCAAGATGAATGCCAAGAAAGGGTCTGAATTCTTTCCACACTTAGCAAAACTAATTGAAGACTACGATGGTAAGTTAAACCTTGTGGCAACTGGTCCTCTAACAAATATTGCATTGTTTTTTAGAAAATATCCGCAACTTAGAAATAAAATAAAATGGATTTCGATTATGGGAGGAGGTTTCAAGGTTTTTAATAAAAATGGAAATGCAGAATTTAACTTTTTGTGTGATGCCGCTGCAGCAAATGAGGTTGTTACAGATGAATTTTTATCTCAAAGGATGATTTTAGCATCCCTAGATATAACCTCAAAAGTTTTTATTACGCTAGATACACAATACCAAGTTTTAGGTTCAAAAAATATAGAAACTGCATCAAATTTTAGAGCTATGATGTTTGAGCTTGCTCAATATTTTCATAAAAGAGCAATTATTAGAAAGGGTACTGATTGCCCAGGTGCTTGTATTCACGATCCAGTCGCTTTAATTGCATTATTGCATTTCAATAGTATTGCAGAAGATCTAGATTTTCAATATGTCCGAAAGAAATTTAAGGTCAACATTTCGAAAGAAAGACTTGGTGCGATTGAAGATGTCTGCGACGAAAATGATACAGGGATATATGTTTTATTAAATTTAAATATTGCAAATTTTTGGAAACTGGTTTTAAGCACATATGAAATAGTTGATCAAAATGCTTACATTAATACAGTCAAAAGAGATAAGCTGATAAGAGAGTATCATGAATAAAACTTTTTTGCTGTAAAGTTGGTCACAAGAGGAACAAAAACAATAGTACATTATTTTTGTATAAAATATAAATATTTATTTTCAATATATTAGTGATCATACAATAGTTGCCAGATTTGAAATATGGTGTTTGAATTCAAATATGGACGGAAAGAATAACGTTTGATTAAGCATCATGCATCTTTTATTGTTTCATCGAAACCCAACCTCCACACTATCAAATTTGGGACGATCTATCAATTGATTGTTAGAATGAGTCTCACTCATAAATACGAATCTTACGAAACCTTCCGTTTTACAAAAATGAATTAATTTTCAGCTAAGTATTTGGCCAGGGCATTTAAAAGTACCGCATAAAGTGATGCCATTCATCAAAGATTGTCAATATATAAATCATAACCTCGCAATGATATATATGCTAGCTCTGAAATATCCATAACTTGAAAATATGATATGGCTCACTAGGATTGGATTATCCTTCAAAGTACACATTTTTCTTGTAAAAAATATGATCTCTTTTCTATTATTCTATTCCCAATTCATTTGTAAAACGCCATTTTCTGACAGGAATTACAATACAGAAACTTCAAATCTGAACTAAAGAGTTACCAACAAAATTTTTTCGGATTGGTTTGACATCCATCAAACAAAAAAGCACAATAGTGTTTAAGATCAGGCACTAGAGAGTTTGAAAAACAAACCAGAGACGGCATTGAGATAATATGACAATATTCGAACAGCAAGACACAATCAAAATCGTGACTTGAAAAAGACTTGCATTCAACACTGCCAGAATCACTGGACTCGCAAAAATAGTGAAACTCCAGGCGTTCATACATTTCTTGTAGGCGAAAACCTTTCCAAAATTGGGAATATCGCGCGCCGACTGAGATCTGTTATCTAATCGGAATATATTTGTAAATGTCATCTATGATTACTGACTTAAAAGCCAAGCAGATCCATTAAGTTTACTTTTCACTCATGCTATGAAGTTAATAATCAAAGACCAAAAAAAATAAAATAAAATGTATTCTAAAGATTTAAAGATCAACTCCAAAGAATTAATCGACACTATTCATTACACTGCTGATAAATTTGGTGCTAAGGGTGTCTGGGGAACGGAGCCAACACAAACCGGTGTTTGCAGGCTTGCTTTATCGGATATCGACAAACAGGTTCGTGACTGGTTTGTTCAAGAAACCAAAGCTTTGGGCTGTACAATAAAAGTTGATGAATGTGGCAATATTTTTGCCACTTTTCCTGGTAAAAACAACGATGAACCACCGACCGGTATGGGTTCTCACCTTGACACACAACCAACAGGTGGTAGATATGATGGTATTTATGGCGTTTTATCGGGTCTCCAAGTTTTGAGAACTTTGAAAGAAAATAATTATGTTCCAAACTTTCCAATTTGTTTGGTTGACTGGTGTAATGAAGAGGGAGCTCGTTTTCCAATGAGTTTAATGTCCTCCAATGTTTGGGCAGGCGTCAACACAAAAGAAGAAGTTTATGCTTTGAAAGATGTTTACGATAATAAGACAACAGTTGAAGAAGAATTAAAGAGAATTGGCTACATGGGTGATGTCGAATGTAGCTATAAAACTAATCCATTGAAATGCCATTTTGAGATCCATATTGAACAAGGCCCAATTCTGGAACAAAAGGAGAAAAAAGTCGGTGTTTTGGTTAGTGCTCAAGCTTACAATTGGCTTGAGGTTACATTTGAAGGTATGGCGCAGCATACCGGAACTACTCCATTGGAATATCGTAGGGATGCATTGTTAGCAGCAGCTAAAGTAATTACGGGTATCAATGACATTGGTAAAAAACATAAAGGTTTAGCTTCTGTTGGTAAGCTGTCCTTACTACCCGCTGTTGTTAATGTTATTCCAGAGAAAGTTGATTTTGTTGTTGATATTAGACATGAAAATGATGAAGGTTTATCCAAAATTAGAAAAGATGTTTTAGCACTAATTGAAGAGGCCTCGTTGAATACTGCCGGTAATGGTATTAAATTAGAATACTCAATTAAAGATCCATACCCATATCCAGCAACTTATTTTGATGCTAAATTAGTTGATATTGTTCATCAATCTTCCCTAGCTGTTGTTGGTGAGGATCATACTCATAAGATGGTTAGTGGTGCTGGTCACGATTCCTGTGCAACCAACTTGGTTATTCCTACTGCAATGATTTTTGCACCTAGTAAAGATGGTATTAGTCATAATCCAAAGGAGCACACTGAAGCTGAACAACTAGAAACTTGTTTTGAAGTTTTATTGGAAACTATTCTTAGATATGACGACGCTCGTTTAAAAGAAAAATTGTAAGCTTAAGTATAGCATAACCAATCTTGAATTATTTCTATAACTTTTTTTTTTTCAGTTCCTAACACAATAGATTTATTTTTTATACATCGCAACTACTATAAATTTCAAAAATTACCTTTTTAAATTAATAAAATAAACAGTACTTTAGAATCATTTTAGGAGCAGGATTTAAAAAATAATGATCTACGCATTGTATTGATTATTGTAATAGCATATCAAAGCGCACTATATAATCGGATATATAATAAAATACATATAAATGAAACGAATTAAATTTACTGTTTAAAGGCTTCATCTTACATGATTAATAAATTAATGTACTCTGGATCCAAAACGGCATCCAACCCTGGTCCTGGATTCTCCTCGGTACCCCAAACACATTCTGCAAAATCAATAACTGTGCGTAAGGATTTCGTCTTTAAAGCATCAGCAAAATTTTGAACCCTCCAAATAAGATATTCCTTTTGTTCTTTATGTATCATGGCACTAGCCACAATGGCAAACCCCCAAGCTGTAATCGCTGATGCTTGGCTATGAAAGCTCATTTTATGTAGGTCTTTGTCAGCTGCTTCAACGGCTTCCTGTATTCCAGGATCTGATGCTAGAGTTTCAGGATATAACAATTTAGTTGCCAAAATAAAAACACCCTTACTAATAATATCTGCAACATAACAACTTTCCATTAGTTTCTGTTGAACACTTTCGGGTTCTCTAGCTCGTATTTCCGTTGGAAGAATTGGGTGAGCATAGTATTTTGCCGTTTTCCTAACCGTGATAGCAAGACGTCTATTTTCTGGAGAAAGTGGATAGTGAAGTGATAACCAATTAATTTTTGCTTGTAACTCAATAGAAGTGAGGGCTGCACCAACAACAGGGTTATTCATCCAAGGAACAATGCAATTATAAAGAGGCTGCAATAAAAATGGTTTTAGATCTTCAAATAAATCAAATGGAGAAGCTAGATACGATAACAAAGATCTGTCACAAATGAATAATGTATTAGAGTAATTATAAACAAATGATTCAATAATGGTACGTTCATAAGAGTGGATTTTCACATTAACATTCGTAGCTTCCATTGGCATTAAAACTTCCAGTTCAATATTTGTTACATCAAGAACTAAACTACTGAATGTTTTTGAAATAACTGTAGATTTTGCTCTCTTTGAAAGAAGTGGCTTCATCTTACTAATTAATTTATTGAAAACCCTACTGGATTCTAAATCTGTATTATCATTTGAATCTGACTCATAAATTTCACACCAGTCAATGTTATTGTTTTCCTGTGATTGAAAACTACTCACACTTTTATCGCCTGGAAGAAAAACTTTATTATCTAAATCTTCAATTTTTGTGATTTTACCAAAATCATTACCGGAATCATTTTTAGTTTTTTTGGTCATTAGCCAAAGCCTAACAGTTTCCAAAGCGCTAATCATATTAAGAGTTTGGGATTTTGAACCTTCAAATACAAATTTTTGTTTTAAGCAAAACAGTAGTAAAAAAATGATCACCCAATCTTCATTACCAGTAATCGGATTAACTTCAATAAACTTTTGAATTTTCATTATCGCCTCATCACATTTAGTGATGGCCAATTCTGCAACATTCTCATTAGTGATAGAAGGTTGACATAAGAAGGAAGCACCACATGCGAAGAACAAACTTCTCAAAATTGGATTATGAATACCGGGAGGAACGAAAACAGACCCTGGTTGTAGATTAATATGAGCAATTTGAGGAGATATGGAAACCATAAAACCATTAATGAAAGCACTGTAAAGGAATGCATCCACTCTGGTTAAACTAACACCAGGAAGCCACGTATTGTATCCACTTATAGAATCCGGTATAACAAGTTCTCTAAGATATTTTCTATACATGGCGTCTTGAATAATTTCCTTACGATTAGCTTTATTAATAGTTTCAAGTGTAACCATAATTTTTTTTGCTTCTGAATTTGTAGATATAACCTCATCATCCAAAGCAAAATCAGAAAAACTATCTGGAGAAGAAGTACAGTTTTCATCATTTGTCAATAACGCTGATATAGGTGATAAAGTTGAACCAAGCTCAATTATTCGGTCAGTCACGCTAGAGTTTTCTCTTTCTTCATCATATGGCGTCCCTAAATTTGAAGTACTACTTTCATCATCAAATTCGATTAATTCAGGATTATCATTAAAAGCATCCGGACAGACTAAAACTTCTTCTGTGATTGTATTAGGACATTTCAAATTAGCTTTGACAAACCGTAATTTTTTCTCTTTTAATTTGATCAATTTGAAATCACTTTTGTGTGGTAATGACTCCTTACCCCTTGGCCAGACACAGATATAAGAAGATTTTTCACAATTTCCACATGAAGGTTTCACCTCATCACATTTGATCTTTCTTTTTCTGCCTATAATAAATGTTTTCCTCTAATGTCAGTAATTATAAACTTTGAGAAAACTTAAAAAATATGGATATATGTACGTACAACAAAAACATCCACCTCTGTTTCTAAATTTTTTAAAATCAGTTTTAGCTGTATTTTTTATAACTTTTTGGTTATCAGACGCTAAAGGTTTTGTGAGTTTTGATAACTTGAAACGACCGAATAGGGAATCGGATGGGCCAGTCATGATCTAAAGGTTCTTCAGTGTGCGTATGTGAGGGAAATTAATAAGCAATTGAAAGAAACCAAGCCAATGGAAGAGCCTGTGCAGATACAATTCTTTTGATGAAAAGTCAGAATTCAATAATTGCGATCAATTATGGGGCATCCTATTGTAAGACTGGGACTACATATCAAACAGATTGATAAGAATAATGTTACGCTCTTTGTGGTCAGGAATTGCAAAAAAAAATTGGCTATGGCCGATAACGCGGCTGGAGAACAACCGGAGCCGCTAACAAAGTGGCGGCCAGCTTTGCGAACTTTCGGCTGCTTTTTAGACTAGCTCTATCTTTGAAAAGTATATATTGCATTTATAAAATTTAGTTTAATTATAAGCTTGTATAAAGTTTTAGATAAATTAAGAACTAATAAAATTTTCGATAGCTTGTGCTGCCTTAACAACCTCCTCATCAAACCAACGTTTACCGGTAACTTGTAATGAAATTGGAGCTCCTTTAAATTCATGGGCATCACCATATAGGCCATATTCATATTCTTCAATTTGGCTACGTGGCTTGTAATCAGTATCCGGAGCATCCAATGATGGATCGCAAGTCAAACCAGTTGGAAAAATAACGTTAGGGAAATCTAAAATATTCCACAAATTGGTGTAACCCCAATAATGAATGGTTTCTGGCTTAGCAGCAACAGAGACAGAAGCTGGACTCAAAATAAAATCGACATCTAATTCAGCCATTTTCTTCAAATACTCAGTACGGTTGTAATCTCTCAAACCAGCAACCTCTTGATATTCCTTCACCGTTAAACCTTTATCACCACAACCAAACGATAACACAGTTTTAGTCAATGCGGTTAATGGTTCACCAGATAAAGCCAGCAATGACTTTTGACCATAATTACCATCAGCATTATAACTTGAGCCACAAGCAGCAACTAATTCGGCAACACCAAAAGATTCCCATTCAACAACTTTACAACCAGCTTTTTCTAATTTCTCTTTAGCTAATTTCAGACCTCT
>JAKTSJ010000038.1:0-131998 GCA_030580115.1 Kregervanrija pseudodelftensis
ATACAACCAATTGGCAGCTTGTAACCGATAGAATAGTAGATAAGTTTACTCCTATTTTTGTTTCACTGAACGCCAGCTTTAGTTTATTTGACAGACACAAAGATTATGGCACATTAGGGACTAATCTCACCGCCTATACTTACAATTTTGTGAGGAGATACTCTGATGACGACGATGAATCGGGATTTTTGGATCGTGCAATCTGGGACTACTCCCATCCTTATCAACCAATTAAGACAAATTCTGAGCTTCTGATATTTAATTCCATCGTGAAGGTTCAAGAGACTATCTCTCAATTTCTACACGATACGTTTAAACTTGGAAGGCTTTTGTTGAGTGTTTATAATGAAAATGGTGGTAAACTGCCCGAAGATATGGAGTTTAGGATAGCAGACAGACAAAGTATGCTTCTGAGATTACTGGACGATTTGAATTGGTCTATCTTCTTCCGCTGCAAGAATGTATGTTCCCTGGACGAAGTTTGCTACGTTCCATCATGGGGCCCTTCCCCGTTGGGATGGAGCAATATGCTAGGATTTGAGTTTGATTCAGATGGAACCAAGAGAATTTCGAAAGAATTTGTTTGTATTGGTCATCAGACCCTCCTTTAATATTCGGTATCAGAACAAGGTTCTCATCAACCTAACTAAAAAAAAATTGAAAAGAACGGAAAGATAAAAATGGTAAGCTCGTTGTAAATTATGTTCTCCTTGATGATAATAACGTTATTTTAGAATTTTTTGCGGCCTATTTTTAATTTTAATAACACACCTGCTGAAGACAATGCCTAGGGATCATTTAGAGTATTTTGTGCATCTGTCTATCTAGTAAATGCAATAATTTGTTTGATTGTAGTTATCTGCCTTCAGAAATTTGAAGCTGTCCCTTATTTTTTCGGCTTGATATTTAATTACTATCAGCTTATTTAGACTAAGGTTGATGATTAACCTGAAAAAGTATTGTTATACAAGAGAAGATGAAACAGCATTGTTTTGAGTGATCAATCAAATTTTAAATAGTAATGAAGAGACAGAATTATTCAAGAAACCAGGATTCGGACTACCGTATTCGGACTACCTCATTCTTCTTTGAAAACAGGCATTAGGAAATTATAGGCAACTGTGGATACCGTATTTCAATTATTTCAATCTTTAACTCTATGGTGATTCCATAGTTAATTAATGATACTTTTTGGCGGTAAATATTTTATATTAACCGAATTAACTATATGTTTCACAAGCAATTTTATATGTAGCTCTTATTTCTTATTTCAACTTGTCTACACTTATAGCTTTTGAAGGCTAGCCAGAATGCTTTGTAGTAAGGTGGCCTTTCCAATCATACAATATAAGCAAATAAAATTTACTTTTGACAGCACATTGTTTAAGTTATAGTTTTGTAGGTTAAATATGGACATCTATTCTATAGTATCAATTGATAATTTTATATAAACTATTTAAATTATAAGTTAAACGAACAAGAACTGTGCTCTATTTATGTTGTTCTAAATATTGACCATCATTACAGACATTCCGTCAATATGGTGGATTGTTTTACTTCCTTTAATCTCTTTTTTGATTAGCTATCTTTATAAGTTGCCATGATAAGCTGGCATTTTTTATTTTCTAAGTTATCTGTCGGTTGCAATTGCTTATTAAATAATTCTAGACTCTAAACAATTATTAATTAGTCACAATTTTCACACAAATGCTACATCAATATAATAGTATTATGTTTTTGTAATTATTTGATGCTAAAAAAAAATTACTTTCATAATGTATTTTTTTATGACATATAGCACTTATTTTCTGATAAATGTGTTATCTATTTTGATTATAGGTTTGTTTATTTGATTTAATACTAGATTATTTAGTAAACGGAGTTAGGCATTCAACTATCCTGTATTTTAATTGATAATTCTATATAATCTATTTATTCATAAATCATACAAAGGAAAACCTATCCTATTACGTTGTTCAACCATAAGAATTATATAGCATTAATTGTCATGTTATCAATTTTAGCAACAAGATGATTTCTGGAAAATTCCTTATTGTTCCATCATACTATGTCAGAACATGAACAAAAATTGTATGTCAGAATTAAACACATGTCATGACATCAATTTTATTATGTCGTGTAACTAATGCAAGAACATAAAGAAGTCACACTACAAGATTTCGGCATTAATTAAGTGTCGAATGCTATAACTTATACTTACAATATACATTAAGGTAGAAGGTATCCAGGAAGCTAACCCGCCCTCTGATACATGGGTTCAATTCTGACATGCATCTTTGTTAATGCTCTGACATTATCAACATAAATTAATTTTAAACTTTTTTTATACTGACTAAAAATAACACCATGAGCTTGGGTTACTTTGATTTCATTGGTTTCTTCTAAAGGGGTAATGCATTTAAAGATAACAATGGAATGGCTTTAATTAACCTAAAAATAGGAACCATATTAATTGCTTAGCTGTATAATTTCCCCAGGTTCCAACACAAAGAAACCTGTATTAGTGAATATAAGATAAGATTATACTTAAGTGTTGAATGCTATAACTTATACTTACCCTATACATTAAGGTAGAAGGTATCCAGGAAGCTAACCCGTCCTCTGATACATGGGTTCAATTCTGACATGCATCTTTGTTAATGCTCTGACATTATCAACATAAATTAATTTTAAACTTTTTTTATACTGGCAATAAGATGGCGGTAGCTTGCATTTGCACGACTGGGGCTATGGCTCAATGGTAGAGCTTTCGATTCCAGATCGAAGGGTTGCAGGTTCGATTCCTGTTGGCCTCATTAGTTGTATTTTTTTTTTTTCAATTTTTTTTTTCATGGCTGAAGTCTTGACATATTGTTCTACAAATCTGGCCTCAATTTAAAGATTATTACATAGGGTTCTAAATATCATATTTAAGCTTTATATTATCCATTTTTTTGACATTATAAGCTCTTTTTTCAAAAGCTTTAATCATCAAACTTGCAACCTTCATGGCAAATATTGAACTAACTTTATTATATAACTCACTTTTAAACTCATATCTTAAATTCAATATTGCTCTGGAATTTTGTTCATCAATTTTTTCAATGATCCATTCAGTCTCTAAAAACCTAAACAGTGAATGTGTCACTGACTTAGCAATTATTAATTTTGGTTTATTACATTGTAGATCACAGGTAAATTCTTCATCGAATGATTGAAATCCAACACGTAATCCTGCAATTTTTGGCTCACTCACGGTGTCATAATCTGTAACAAATGAAGATGTGCAATAAGGAATAAATTCATGATATAGGTCAACACGAGAGACCAGGTTATACATTAACAATTGTGGATGATTGAACCTCTTGTTAATGCTGTATATCTGTGAAGTTGATGATGAATTGGCAAATTTGGATAAATTTAGGAAGTACCGTCTTGGAAAGCAAAAAGTTTGCTTATTAATGGGGTGAAAACAAGAAATCATTAATATATATAATTTATCAATCAGAGGGATCATTAAATGTCAAACCATGATGAAATGTATAAATTTGAGATCGCGGGGTGTTTTTCATCGTTCAATTAATTATTCTTTCAATAAAATAGCCCTAATATTGTTTACACGTTCAATTGATTCACTAAGACAACCATGGAATCGCTAAATCCGTTCTATTACTTAACACAGTGGTTATCAGCAAACTCAGGATTGGATGCCGCTTCAGTCAAGATTTTGATGTGCCTATTTTTTTCTTTTCCGTTAAGTGCTATTTTCAAAAGATTACCAGATAATAATTACCAGCTAAAAAACTTCTATATTATTGGTATCAGTGCTGTTTATATTTTCTTAATCCTAAACATTGTCACAGGTTTTTTTGTTTTACTATTCAATGCAATTTTTACATATTTGCTTTCCAAATATTATAAATCAAGATTTATGCCATGGGTGAATTTAATTGCATTAATGGGATTTTTATGTATGAATCATATCCAAGCCCAAGTTTATAGAAGAGATCTAAATCCAGGTGAAATTGATATTACTGGAGCTCAAATGGTGTTAGTTATGAAATTAAGTGCATTTGGTTGGTCATACTGGGATGGTGTATTATATCGTAGAGATAAAACAGAATTTGAAAATAATTTGAATACCTATCAAAAAAGTAGAGCAATTTTAAAACATCCGGATTTAATTTCATATCTTGGCTATGTTTTTTTTTATGCGTCATTGGTTACAGGCCCTTCATTTGATTATGCTGATTATCAAAAATTCATTTTGACAGAAATGTTTGATGACGTTCCAGAAAATAAGAAACCTGGTAAAAAAAGAAAAAGAAAAATTCCAAAAAGTGGTAGAATTGCGTTAGTCAAAGTTTTGCAAGGTTTTATTTGGATTGGCCTTTTCTTTTATTTAACTCCAAAAATTACTGTTGATTATGCTCTTAGTGAAAATTTTAGATTAGGTAGAAATATTGCTTACAAAATTGGCTTCCTTTGGATCTTAGGTTTTGTTGAAAGACTAAAATATTATGCGGTCTGGTTAATTAGTGAAGGTGCATGTATTGTGGCAGGTCTAGGTTATAATGGTTATGATCCCGAAAAGGATAAAATGTACTGGAATAGGGTACAGAATATTGATCCACTAGAATTTGAAACTAGTCAAAATGTTCACGATTGTTTGGAAGCATGGAATATGAACACCAATAAATGGTTGAAAAATTTTGTTTATTTGAGAACATGTACGAGAGATCCTAAAACGAGTAAATTAAAGGCAGGTTTGATTCCAACATTTCTAACGTTTTTCACATCTGCATTTTGGCATGGTACTTTACCAGGATATTATTTGACATTTACGATTGGTGCGTTCATCCAAACAGTTGGTAAAATTTTTAGAAGAAATTTTCGACCAATTTTTGCAACAAAGGATAATAGTAACGTTTCACCGTACAAATTCTTTTATGATTTGCTTTGTTGGATAGTTACTCAAGCAACTTTCGGCTATGTTGTTCAGCCATTTGTTATCTTAGAATTTAAAAAATCTTTAAGTTTATGGAAATCATGCTATTTTTGGGTTCATGTTGGTTGTGTCATTATCATCTTTATATTCAATGGTCCATATGGTAAGACAACTTCCAAGTTTTTACAACAATATCATCTACCAGGCAAAGAGGTTGAGGTTATTTCTAAAACTCCTGTTCCACCAAGTATTAAATTGGCGAAACTTAAAGATCAGTTTGATTCTGCAACCGATTTGATGGAATTGATTAACAAAAGTAAGGGTAAGCTGGAGTTACCAGATTTTGATAACCAAGACGAATTAAAAGATAACTTGCCAGTTCCTGATATCGATAGTTTGCAAGACGACTTTGAGAAGCTAAGCAAAGACTTTGATGAGTGGAAATCGCAGAGTTTACAAGGTAAAGAGCCCAAACAAATTACTGATGAAGAACTGAAAAGGGTTAAAAATGCTGTGAATAACTTCGAAAATGATATCAAATCATATTTGGAATTAAATCAAAAGAAGGATTAGGTTATATATATTATAGAGGTATTTTATAGTTATATTCAATCATCATCAGAATCATCCAATAAATTCAATTCTGCCATTACTGTAGCTGCTTCTTTTTTATCAATATTACCAACAGAATTTCTTCTTTCAGGTAGGAAGTCATAATCTTCTTCCATCTGATCATTATCATCATCATCCTTACTATGATTTTTGTTTGAATCCTTGACGATGTAGGTTTCATCACTTTTGTCTTGATTTTCGATTTTATTTTCAACATTAATTATTTTATCTGGTATCATTGATGCCATTGCTAACATACCTCTTCTCATGTTATCATCACCCGGCCAAATAAAGTTATTAGGAAGTAAAAATCCATCAAAAGTACGTGGTATTCTGGAAAATTTTGAAAGTTTCAGTGCAAATGATAGTACCGTTTTAGTGTCATATATATTTTCTAAAGCTGGATTGTCATCATTATCATGATTCTCAGGGTTATTAACATTATCGCAGTTCTGTTTTAATTGAATTTCTTTTTCAATTGATAACTTGGGTAAATCATTTAATACTTTCCTGGATTCATTCAAAGATATCAATATATTTTTTAGATTATCATTCAATTGATGATTCTGAACATTTTGCCTTAATGATTGATTTGATTTAAAACTTAGAACCGACTGTAGATGATCTAACTGGGTACCAATATTATCAACATCAGATATAAGCAATGAGGCTGCTGAAGGATTAGGGGTGTATTTTTGAATGGAAAGTGTTAATAAATCGAGATGTTCTTCAAATTCCGATACAAGATTGTCCATTTTGAATTGATTATCTAATTTACTTTGATAATGAAATGAAGTGATGTAATGTGATGTGATGAAATGAAGAACTGAAAACGATTCTGGAAAATGTATTAATTAAATTTTTTTCCACCTTACGTTGTTTGGAGCTGAAGACTGACAATTACGAAATAATATTGATTTTTTTTTACAAGTCAATAATCTGAGTTCTTCCTCGTCTTTGTTTTCAATAGTTCAAAATATTGTAAATTTGTTTTATTGATTTCGGACATGTCTAAATATTTAAAATCTCACGAAATTTAAAATTGTTCTCTGCTACTTTGTTTTGATTACTTTTTCCATTTATTATATTTCAATCGTATGTTTGCCAATTGAAACCTAAGCTAGACAAACAAATAAGCACTTCATAATAAAATGTCGGACAGTATTTTTAATAACCCCACGTTCAATGATCCATTATTCAATTCTGAACAAGATCCTTGGGCAACTGATGTAAACGATGACCATCAACAGACAACGGAATTGCCATCACAATCAATATTTTCTTCGAATGAAAGCAACTGGGGAGGTTATAATTCCAATGATATACTGCATAGAGAAACTGATCATTTGAAAAACAGTGTAAATCTTTTGTCTGAAGGACAGAACGATCCATTGAATATTCTAAACAATCAAAATATTGAAAGTATAGCTAGAGTCAACTTAAAGACTGATCTTAAAATAAAGAAAGGAGTAGATGTGGAGGTGGAGGTGGAAGAAGAAGATATTTCAAAACCTTTAGAATCTAGTATTTGGTCAGAGAATGAAGTTGATAATTTTAACCCTCTAAGTTTTAAGAATAGTGACGACAGAGTAATTGTTAGGGTTAGAGAGATACCTGAAAAGGAAGGATTAGTATTCAAACATATTAATTATCTAATTACACATAATTTAAAATTCAACAGTGAATATTATATTCAAAATGGAAATGAAAATGAAAATAAAAATGTCACCACCAATACAAACGGCAATAATAATCAAAAATCGAATGAATCCAAAATTATTAGAAGATATAGTGATTTTGCATGGTTAGTTGAGATTTTATGGGCAAAATATCCTTTTAGATTGATACCCGAGTTACCACCAAAGAAATTTGCATGTAAGTATTACGAATATTATCTTTATTTTACTTTTCCTATATTTGTACTAACTATAACTATTTTGCTAGTAGCATCTTCTAACGATCCATTATTTTTGCAAAAGCGTAGAAGAGGACTACAGAGATTTTTATATCAATTAATCAAACATCCAGTATTATCAAAGGAAAGTTTAATCATAATGTTTTTGACAGTTCCGAATGATTTTTCAAATTGGAAAAAATTTGCTAATATTGAATCAACTGATGAACTGGATGGCATTAGAGTTAATATACCAAGAAGGTTTAGGATTAATTTGGATAGCGTTTTAAAAGGTTTAAAAGATAATGAATCAGACTTTGAAGAAAATGAAGATTCTAATGATGATGAAAGTGAGTCAGGTAGTAATAGAAATGAGTCTATTATTAACAACATTAATCAAATTTGGAATGAAAGTCCTGCGAACTATAAATCAATAGATTTTACGGAAAATTTTTATAAATTGAATGATAATTTAACAAAAATTGCAGATATCTGGTCAAAATTATATCTTTTAATTGAAAGGATCGAAAAAAGAGAATTAGCGTTAGCATTAGATCATCAGAGGTTTTCGATTTATTTGCAGAATATGTTAAGTATTGATGATTCGGTTTATGGATTAGATAATTTAGTTGAAAATAGGAAAAGGCAAACGGACGATGAGAATTTAAATATTATAAATACAATCATGAGGCAAGTTATCAAGTTTTTTCAAAATTCCAAGAAATTAAAAGATGATGAAATGAATGTAATTAATTCTGATATTTTAGAGAATTTTAAAAAATTTCAGGATTATCTAATTTCTCTACATTTTTTAATGGAAAGGCTGACAAATTATAAAAGTGAAAGTGAAAAAGAGATTCAGGCATTATTACATAAAATAATCAAAACTAATGAAAGAATTATTCAAATTAAAAATAAGTCTGACATAAAAGGTTCAGAAGTTGATAAATATGTTACAATATTGATAACCTCAGTGGAACAATTAAATTTATTAATGTCTAGAATTATACTAGTTAAAACCACTTTTATTAATGAGTTTAAACTTTTCCAGAAAACAAAATATATTATAAGTGAAATATTTCAAGATTGGTTTTTGGAGAGATCAAAATATATGGATTTGAAACAAGAAAGTGTCCAAAGATTATTTAATGAATTACAAGATTTGCCATTAAAGTAATATAATGATTTGAAAATATAAGAATTTAAGAATTTAATTTATTTTTTATAAATATTTATAATTTACATAACAAATAATCTAGGCAATTTTTTTAGAAGCATTAGTAAAACCAATACCCTTAACAGTTGCAATTAAAGCATTATCATACTCATTATCTTGTTGAAAGTAAAATTCTGTACCAAAAATTTCTTTAATATCCCTCATTAACTGAACTATATCACTATCGATTTGATTTTTATTGACAATTAATCTTCCAATATCTTCCTTACCAATAACCATTAAAACAAGTGCTAAATTCAATTGAGCCCTAGAGATGCAACCACTATGCTCAATTGTTTCTAACAGATTATATGCAACACATTCTGCAACATCTTCAGGTGTTTCACCACTATTTGCAACATCATCCGCTATATATCTTAAGGGTGTTTTTTTTGATTCAGTAAAAAGAGTTAATCCAAAACCAGGAGATTTACCCGAATTATCACCTCTCCAAACATCAGTCGTGATATTAACATCACAACCCGTTTGTCTTAAAACATTTCTAGCCGAATCAACCATTCTATTGACAACAGATGGAGAAACTCTTGTACACCACGCAACACCTCTAATCGCCGAAATCTTAGGTATATCCAATATATGAACGGTAACTGGTTGTGGAATTAAAGAATTGACAATCAAATGAACCTCACCACCGGAACCTGGAGGAGAACCTCTTTTTAAAGTATGTAATTCAACTTCTCTAATACCAAATTTTTCCAACACTGGTAAAAAACCCCACCTAATTAAGTCCAAGCCCATTTCATTTTTATTTGAAGTTAAACCCTTAAAAACTATAGAGAATTTCTTTTTTGAAAATGGAGCCAAATATAACATTGGTATAATAAAATAAGAGACTGATTTTGAATTTGGACAATTATGTGTGAAATTACCACCAATAATCAGACCAGGCCTATAAATAAGTGTTGTACCTGTATATGAAATTTCAATTACCGAACCATTAGTAACAGATTCCAATAATCTAAGAAAAGAGATTTCATAATCTGATAAACCGGGGTTTAAATCGTTTGAACGAATATTTGTAATTTTGATAGATTTTCCGGATAATGTCGAAAGAACAAGTCTTGTTGTAAAATCTATATGATCTATGAATGTTATTAAAGGATTAGACTGTGACATTTCTAAACTAGATAATTAAAAAATAAAAGAAAAACAAAAAACGACTATCATAGTTGATAAACATGTAAAAAAACATGATAAAATTTTAATTTTTTTATTTTCCAGGCAGCGAAAAATCTTAATATTACCCGGCTTAAATTATTGAGGCAAATTATTTCCACTTTGTTTGATTATGTTAATGGTCAATTATTGTGTTTCTTTTGTTTAGTTAATTGTTTCGAAACACAACATCATGACAGAAAAGAAACATATACTGACAGATGGACTGGAAACTAATACGGAATTCCCAGATGCAAAGAAGCGTAAAACTACAGATACACCTACAATTAATACAACAACTACAGCGACAACATCAACTGCTGCTTCAGCATCAATACCAGTAACATCATCAACAAATACTGCATCAATAAATATCCACAAGAAGAAACAACTACAACAGAAATCAAATCAATCCGAAAATGCTGAAGAGTTAACTGATGCCGTTGCAGCTTCCGGAGTTAATTTACGTGCTGAAGAGGAGGCAATGGTTGGAGGTTTAACGATTTCGAAAAGACAAATTGAACAAAACGATTTTTTAAAACCTCACCAATTGTCCTGGTTTATAACAAAGGCAATGGAGGAACAAGGCTTAAAAACTATTGAATTTGATTCCGATGTTATCAATTTATTGTCAGCAGCATGTGAACATTATTTGAGTAGTGTTGTTACTGATTCAGTAATTATGTCAAGACATAGAAGAAATAGTCAAAAAAATAACAGCAGGACTTCGGTTTCGAATTCAAAATCAGAAATTTCTAAGGCATTAAAAGACATCGCTACCAAACACAAAGAAAAGGAGGAAAAAAGACTTCGTAGAAGAATCGCTCTAGGTTTAGAAGAAGATAAAAAGGAGGAAGATATAGTCGAGGAACATAAACAGACAAATTTAACAGCATCAATGATGATGAGTGGTTCTAAAAAAAAAAAATATTCTTGGATGCAATCTTCAAATGGTGGTAATAGTTCAATCAGTTCAAGAGGTGATAATGGTATACGATATAGAGAAGCTAGAGAAGAACCAGGCGTTGTTTTAAGAGACCTACTATCTGCATTAGAAAACAGAAGAATTGGTGTTTCTAATGTACTTGTTAAGGGCTACAGTAAAATGAGGGATTAGTCCTTTGTGTTAATAAAAAAATATTTTGTTGTATTATAGTTTATATTTTATATTTGTATAGAAAATGTTTGATTTTACGTAATGATTTTAGGTTTTTTTCTTTTAATAATCCCATTTAATTCATTCTTTCTCTTTTTGATAATTACCTTATCAGTAATTTCTGCTTCATTATCTTCATCAGGTGATGAATACCCTTGTAATATGCTCGCTAATAAAGGCTGTTTTTTATCTGTGTTTATACCTGTGTCTACCGATGATTTGCTAGATTTATCTCTGTAATTTTTGAAAGCCTGCTCTGCTTCCTCTGAATACTTTGATTCTAAATCGTTGTCTACTCTTTCATCAATTTTCTTCTTTAGTGTTTCTAATTTTTTGTTTTTTGTTTGCAAATCCTCAATTTCATCCATCATTTCCTTTTCTTTCTGTTGTTGTACCAATCTTTTCTCTAATTGTTCTAAAGCAGTTTCATTACTATCACTATTAATCTTCTTTTTATTTTTATTCTTTTCGTTCTTTTTATCAATTTCTTCCAATCTAGCTTCTTCTTCTAAACGTGCAATCATCTGTTCAACAGTTTCTTCCTTTTTTAAATTCTTCGATTTCTCAAAATTTTTTTTACATCCAGAAACACATTCAAAATCACCATTTTTAGGATCAGTCTTAAATACTATCATTGCAAAACACCTTGGACACCTAATATAAAATTGGATAATCTTGATACCTAAATAATCTTGATTAGATATTTCTTTTCTAGCATTAAACTTCCTAGATTTAGCTATATATTCATTGCATTGCAAACACTTCATTGAAAACGGAATCATCAACCTTACAGATGGTAAAGTCTGTTGTGCCCCATTGGATTTCTTTTTTATCTTTTTAATCTTCGAAGGATCAAAGTCAGGCGGATAATATTTGTTTATAGCTTTTCTTTCAGACATGTTTGGTTATCATCTAGCTTAGTATTAAGAAAAGAGTATTGTGACTGAAACAAAAAAAAGTTAATTCTTTTATTCTATTTTTGATTAGCGAATGTTTTGTTTTCCTTTTTTTTTTTGTGTTTATCTTATTCAACACGTCTTTATCAGTCAAAATTTTTTTTCAATCGGTTCAAGCCATTTTCTATTTGAAACAATCATGCCATTAGAATTTGATTTGAACAATGAGATCACCACTTTTGAAGACAATGACTTGGTTTTTTCAGCTGAAGAAGACGTCCCGTATGAGGAGTACTTGAACGAAGCGAGCGCATCCTTAGTTGAATCTCCATCAAATATTCAAGATAATGAAACCTGGGAACGTATTAAGAATTTGGTTCTTTGTTTACCAGACTTTTTTTTGAAGGGTACTCTAAAAAATACAAATACTGTTTATGACACTTTTATTTCCGCATTTGAATCTGAAATTGAAAGAACTGATAAAGATATAATGGAAAGAAATTTAGATGAGTTTGAACATCATAAAATAAATCTTCAATTATATGCATATTTAGCTTTTGTTTCAATGAGTCATTTGGTTGATAGTGTAATTGAGTTAAAAGGTGAATCATCGACATCAAAAGAGATTGCAGCTAAATTTAAATCTGCGTGTAATACTTTCATTAAACTTTTGAATAGTATCGACCATCTTTTTTCTTTGACCTTATCATTTATTTTTCAGTCAACGACAGAGCATAGTTTTTTCATCTCCAACGTTTTTTTAACGGCTGTTAATCATGCTATGGAAAAACCTGAGATAATGAAATTAGACATCATTAACAAATTAATTTTAACAATAATTTGTAAAGCAGTTAAACTACAATCCCAAGGCCAACCGGTACAGAATCAGATTATCCAACACCTAACTTATTACTCACATTTATCGGAAGAAATGGCATTAATCTTTAGCTCATTAAATGAAGAATTTGATAATAAAGCACTTTTAGAGTCAACTTTGCGTGAATTATCAAGCAAAGATTTATCTATTAAAATGACAGCTTCGGCAAAATCAGTGGGTGAATTTATTTTTATGCTAACAAAACACATTCCTGAAAGAATGGTATCTTACGTTGGCCAGATAACGGCATTTTTTACAAATTCCCCTTCATTACGGGGATTTGTTATCGAATCCTTAGGTAAATTAATGAAATTCATTTCAAGTTCAGAAGAAAATTTTAAGGCTTATCAAGAAAATTTGGATGTTATTTTTAAAATTATCGATGAAAGATTATTAGATTCTTATCATCAAGTTCGTTCTAGATGTTTACAAGCAATCAACGAATTATTGGTATCACCTACAATCAAAATTAAATTTATCAACCATAGGATACTTTGGACTTCAAGAGCAGTTAGACATCTTGATGATAAAGCAAGTTTTGTGAGAAAAAATGCATTATCTTTATTAAGTGCCTTAATTATGACGCACCCCTATGGTGTTGATGATAGTAGATTATCTTGGAATAAATATTGGGATGATATTTTCAAATTTACAAAAGATTTAAAAAACTATAAAAATGGTGATGTTTTAAGAAAACTTAGAAAGGAGGAATTAAGTGATGTGGGATTGGAAAAATATGATTCTTGGGGTAAGCATTTTTTTAATAAAGAAAATGAGTTATTTGAAAGTCTAAATTTCGAGAATAATGTCTCTATGAAGAATGAGGACGTTGAAGATGAAGTTCAAAATGAAGATGAAGATGAAGATGAAGATGAAGATGAAGATGAAGATGAAGACAATACAGAAGAATATCCAGACCATATTGCTGAATTAGTTTTGAAAAGAAAATTCTGCAGAGATTGTCTTATTTTCATTACATTACTTCATCAATCTTTAGATTTATCGACTGATTTGTTGAATTCCAAAAACAAATCGGATGCAGTTGGCGCAATGGATTATTTTGTTTTAGCTGAAGCATTTGGTATTGAAAATGCAAAGCAAGGTATTAAAGAAATGTTACATCTAATTTGGAAAAATGGCAAAAATGAAGATGGAACTAAAATCGTTGAAAAACTAATCGAATGCTACACTCACATTTACCTCACGCCACCGGACCAATCAACTACAGAAGAAGCAGATCTATATATTGCAAAAAGTTTAATTAAATTAACAAAAAATTGTACGATGGCAGATTTGGCATCCCTAGAAAAATTAGTTGTAGAATTATACAATAAAAAGACAACAACACAGCAAAGCATCAATTATTTATGGCACACCTATATCTCAAATGACAACGAAAAATTAAAGAAGAGTTCAATTATTATTTTAAGTATGTTAGCAACTGCAGACCATGAAATCGTTTTACCAAATATCAATTATTTATTAGACATCGGTTTAAATGAAAAAGTTGAAGACTGGCAATTAACAAAATTTTCATGTTTGGCATTAAGAAAAACTGTTCCTGAAAAGATACCTAAACATTTTCAAATGCCTGATTTTACCATTGCAGTTGATAGATTAAAGTCCTTGTTGCTGGTGTATAGTGAAGAGGGAAACTGGTTTAGTATGGCTGAAGAAGCGTTGAATACCTTGTACACAATTGATGAAACTGCAGATCAAACATCGTCAGAAATATTGAAAAGCAAAGCCATGAGCATTTTTACAAATGATGAAGAAAATTTAGAGACTAACAGGGTAGTCGCATTATCGCAATTTATGTTTTTGTTAGGCCATATTTCATTAAAAACAATTGTTTACTTAGATCAATGTGAAGCAGGCTTTAAGAAAAAGAAAACTGAGACTGAATTGAAAAAATCGGAAAGAGATACCGAATTGGATTTGATTGGCGGTACGAATGAAGATGACTTTACTGATGCTGTACAAAATATTAAAGAAAGAGAATTACTATATGGTGAAAAATCATTATTAGCAAAGTTTGTGCCATTACTTCTTGAAATTATTTCAAAACCTAGTCAGTATCAAGAAGACATGCTACAAAGACAGGCAACCTTATGTTTTGCAAAATTTATGTGTATATCTCCAAGGTTTTGTGAAGATAATTTGTTACTTTATTTAGAATTGATGGAAAAATCAGCAGATCCAATTATCAGAAGTAATATGGTTTTAGGTTTGGGTGACATGGCAGTCTCTTTTAACAATATTATTGATTCTAAAAGGAATGCATTGTACAGTAGATTGCAAGATAAAGATTTGACTGTCCAAAGAACTTGTTTAATGACGGTCACTTTTTTGATCTTAGCGGGCCAAGTTAAAGTTAAGGGTCAATTAGCTCAAATGGCAAAATTATTAGTTCATGAAGATAGCGGAATCCAGGACTTATGTAAATTATTTTTTACTGAGTTAGCAGGTAAAGACAATGCGATATATAATGGCTTTATTGATATGCTAAGTGGCCTAATGGCAGACAAAAAATTTGATGCACCTTCATTTAAAGAGGTCATAAGATTTGTTATCCCATTCATTAAGAAGGAAAAGCAGAGGTATTTACTAATTACAAAAATTGATATGAAATTGCAAAAAACCGATGACGAAATTGAATGGTTGAGGTTAGCATTATGCTTAAAAGAGTTTTTGAAGAGAGAAGATGTCGGAAGTAAGGCTGATAATGGTCCTCAACAGAATTCCAAATCTCAATTTTATACTGAGATCAATGATCGTCTTCAAGCGGGATTTAAAACGTTTAATCTCGATAAACTTCAAAAAACAAGAGAGGGATTAAAACAAAAACAAAAACAAAAAGAAAAAGAATCAGAAAAAGCACAGAATAACATAATTACTGAAAATGGAGAGCTATCAAAAGATAAAAATAGTGTTGCAAATAATACAACCGAGCAAGAAAGCGAGGAAAAAGAAAAAGGAAAAGAAAAGAACAAAGTTGAAGGAGACGAAGAAGATGATGATAAAGTAGAAGAGGAAGAAGAGGAAGAGGAAGAAGAGGAAGAAGACAAGGCGGACAACGGAGAAAAAAAAGTAGAAAGAGGAAAGAGAGACGAAGAAAGCGAAGAAGATGATGATGATGAAGGAAATGAAAAAGAGGAAGATAAAGGGAATGAAGATTCCGAAGATGAAGGAAATGAAGGAGATTCCGAAGATGAAGATTCCGAAGAAGCTGGTAGCGATCTGGAACAGTATTATGATGACGAAGAGGAGTAAGCTAATTAATTTAAAATAAATAAATCTAGTATTATATATCATGCATTATTATTTGTCAACACATTAAGGCCCTATAAATATCAAGCCACTTGTTCATTTTTTTGATCTATCACCAAAAAATTCATCAGGATGTTTGAAAACGTTTTGAGCGGCGATACTACCCAATTTATAATCTAAAGGTAATTGCTTGGAATATAATTGACCAGATTTTAAATGATCTTTAACTAAATCGGCCAAACCGTTATAAAACGTCGGATCACCATTCAATGATCCACATCTGATGACTTTAGAAGAATCTTTAACTGCATCTTTCAATTCAATATCAATTTCATGTAAAGTCTCAATATGGTCGGAAGTAAATGCAATTGGAACTATAACAATACCAGGAACTAGATCTTCATCAATCATCTTAATTGAAAGTTTTTCAGTTTGTCCACCCAACCAAGGCTTTGGACCGACTTGTGATTGCCAAGTTAATCTATAAGGATTTCTAAAATTTAATTTTTCCATAACAGCATAAACAGTGGCAGCAACCTCTGCTGGATAAGAGTCACCTCTATTAATAATATCCATTGGTAAGGAATGGGCTGAGAATTGAATGACAACATCATCTCTAATATTTTCAGGAAACTTTGCTAATGCAGCTTCGATATGTTCAGTAAAAGTATTAATTAGACAAGGATGTTTAGGCCATCTATCAATAATAGACCAGTTAATTTGGCCATCCGGATCCAAAGTTTTGGATAATCTATACAAATCATTAATTGATGAGGCTGTTGTCGAATAACTAAATTGGGGATATTGACTGAAGGCAACTGCTCTAGTAACACCATCTTTAATCATTTCTTTCAAAGTTTCAACAGTCAATGGATGAGCATATCTGAAAGCAACATATGGATGATGTGGAGCAGTTTCTGGTGATATCTTGTCCAATTTTTCACACATCTTAGAAGACTGAAATTCAGACCATTTACGAATCGGTGAGCCGCCGCCGATAGCTTTATAATACTTTTCAATTTTTGGGGTTCGTGTATATGCAATAAATTTGGCTATAGTAGACTGAAAACGACCAAACGGAATCAAATCACCATCTGAGAATAATCTTAATAGAAAATCATAAGTTTCCTTAACCGTTGAAGGGCCACCCATATTCATGAAAACAATAGCGGTACCTTTAGATTTATCGGCCGAGGTGGATTGAAGACGAAAAAAAGAACGTTTCAAAATCTTAAAACTCTTGGATCTGTTTAATAAAATCATGATATTTATACTCTTAATAAGATATACTTTTAGTAAGGAAAGGAAAGGAAAGGAAAGGAAAGGAAAGGAAAGGAAAGAAAAGAACACTTGAAAAAGGTAAAGAAATTTGTTAACTTGAATATTTATTCTAGACAGCGAAAATCATTAATTTGCTTAGTATATAATCAATAACTTTCCATTAGTATCGTCTAAACAACAATGTCATTTGATATTAACTGGAATAATATATACACCGATCCAAATATAAATAATTCTTTTAAAGATTTTTTAAATTCGAAATTGTCGACAATTGAGCTTCCAAATTATTTGGCAAATCTTCAGGTTGTCGATTTCAAACTGGGACCCGAATCACCAGAATTATCAATTAGGGATATAGATTTACCGTTTCCGGAATTTTATCAGAAAGAAGAAGACAAGAAGGCATCAGATGAAGAGAATAAAAACGAAGAACAAGGATCCGGGAATAGTACAAATGTAAACTCTCCAACAAGATCTACCATACCTATAATTCCATTACCAACTCCAACGTCAAGTAGACAATCACCGATACCGAATTATTTTAATAAACATATTCACTCTCCACAAACTCACTCTGATTTTTTATCAAGGTCACCATCACCTCACCCGTTTTTACCAAAGAGAACAAGCACACCAATGACATTACAGTCACCCAAAGCTTCCGGATTGTTATTACCAAGAACCAATTCCGGGTTTATTCCGACTGTCGGACATATTGGTGTCGGATTAGGAGGATTTGGTGTCGTTGGTGGTGACAATAATCTTAATATTAGCGATAATTACAGCTACAAGGAAAACTATAATGAAAACTACAATGAAAGCCATAAAAAAACTACACGGCGTGAATATTTGGACGAAAGTATTGATTGTGGTAGTGATAGGAATATGGACAATATAGTGAAAGAAAAAAAGGAAGAAGATAGTGATGGCAATAAAGCGAAATTTTTTGAAAGTCAATTAGAAGACTCTGATGAAGAGGCACTGATAGAGATAAATGAAAGACAGGAGAAGGAAGAACTTAGTGAAGCTGATGGAAATAATGGGGGTGGGATAGAGATCGAAAAAGAAAAAAAAGAAATAAAAGCAGAAGAAGGAGTTGAAACAGAAGAAGTAGAAGAAGAAAAAGAAGGGAAAGAAATAGTAGAAGGAAAAGAAAAGAAGGGAAGAGAAGAAAAAGATAAAGATAAAGAAGAACAGGAAAAAGAAGAAGAAGAAAAAGATAAAGAGGAACTCGAAGAATCTGATCTGAATGTAGCAAATAAAAAAATCGTAGAATCGATGAATGTCCAAGAAAAGAAAGCAAAGGCAGTTGAAGAAAAAAATGATGAAGAGAAAGAAAAAGGAAAAGAAGAAGATAAGAGAGAAAAAGAATTCGATATACAATTATCCATGGAAATTAAATGGAATTCTAAAATTTACATTGAAGTTTCATGTGATTTATTAGTTAATTATCCAGCTCCTGAATTTATTAGACTACCTGTGAGGTTAAAAATAACTGATTTAAAAATCCTTTCATTAATGATTATTGCATATATTTCTCAAAAGGTGTTTATTTCGTTTTTGTGTGATATCAATGATGAAATAGGTCAAAATGATAACTATGCAAATAAAGAAGATTCAAAAAAATTATCAATGGGTGAAATTGGAATGAATGAGATACGTAGAGATAAGGATATGGAAAGGATTGATGTAATAAAAGATATTAAGATTGAAGGTGAATTAGGTAATTGGGACGGAGATGGTGAAGGCGTTGAGGCTGGAACGGGAAGTAGAAATGAGCCATGGAAAGAGATTGAGTTCAAAGGTATTCAAAACGAAGGTTCCGTTGAAGATGGTAACGGATTAGTTTTAAGAAATATTGGTAAGATTGAAAAGTTCTTGGTTACAGCATTTAGAGGATTATTGATCAGTGAATTAGCGTGGCCAAGTTGGATTGAGTTAGATTTCAACGAAGAGGACAACGACAAAAACGAAGAGAACGAGGAGAACGAAGCAAAATCTAAAAAAGAGAATAAAGTGTAATAATATGAATTTATAATAAAATGAACTTAATAAATAAATAGCAATGTTTAACGTTTACTAGTGAAAGGAAGAGAAAAAAACGGTTATACAATTTTCGCAGATTTCAATTGTTTTTCCAATTTTGTGGTACTTTATTTCATATTTTATATTCCTTTCTTAAACGACATACTTTACGCATATATACAGAAACAAAAGATGATTAGAGTAAAAAGATTGTTTTCAACAACAAGATTATTGAAACAGCAGAACCATTATTCAAATTTAAATTTAACACCAGATGCATCACAAAAAGACATAAAATCAAGCTTTAAAAAATTATCTTTAAAACTTCATCCTGATATATTAAATTCATTATCATTGACACCAGATGAATTATTAACTAAACAGGATAAATATCTAAAAATTAAAAAATCTTATGAGATTTTAATTGATCCGAAGAAAAAATCAGAATATGATCTAAAAATGGGTCATTCTACAGCATGCTATAAATCACAAGCATCACAGCATCATCGTTCGAATGCATTTCATTATTCTAGTGCAACAACTGGTGATCCATTTACCGTGCATGATGTTCCACATTTCGACTCTAAAAAACATTTTGAAAGAAATATGAGAAATGAAAAAAGAATGAAATATAGAAGGGTTATGGAAACCGATGATATTTTTGGCAAAGCATTATATTTTAGAGATTTTAAAAATGGTCCTAAAAAAGATATTTATAAAGTTTATAGTAACACATCAAATGTTAGAACGGAAGAAGAAAGTAAAAAAATAGTGATGAGATGGGTTTATGGTTTCATGGGTTTATTTTTTGTTTGGTATATTACAGCGGGTAGATATAGCACAGTTAAGGAAAATGCTGACGATAAGGAGAAAAAGAAGGAAGAAAAAGGAATTAAACCATACCCAACTGCATTAAATGTTAATAATGAATATGGTAAAATGTTGATTAAAAATTCTAGTCAAGCGGCGGATATAAATATTCTGAAAGACAACGAAAATAATATATCGAAAGAAACAAACTCTAAGGAGAAAGCTGAGATTGATCTAAATGGAAATACCAAATTTGGAAAAGATTCCAGTAATTCCGATAATTCCGATAGACTGATTGAAGAGGAAGAAGAATCATTACAAGAACAACTATTAGATTGAAATTTTATAAAGATATATTTATATACTATTTTAGAAACAGTTATATTATTTATAATAATTATAAAACAAACCATTTAAAGTAAACAAATTAAAATAAAAAAATTTATAACAAAAGGAAGAAAAATGAAAAAGTAGACAGGTTGTATATAAATGAGTTAAAGAGTTGAGCTTAAAGCACATAATGCAGCTCCAACACTGGAACCATCTTTTGAAATATTAACATGCAATCTTCTTTCACCTTGATTACCAATTTGAGTCATTGCGAAAGCATCTCTCATCATTGTTCTAAAACCAGGATAAAATTCAATAACTGCACCATCAGCACCCACATCGACTTCAACATTATGACCTTTAAAAGCATCAGTTTTAATTAGTAAAGCAGAAATTGGAACAGCCGAAAGGTAAGCAGCACGTTTTGCAATTGCTCTTGTCAAAAATTGAATCGCTATTCTTTCTTCAACGGAAGTTGGTAATCTTAACATATTTTTTAATTCTAATTCAGTTGCTCTCAAATTTGTTGAATCATCAATCTCAAACAGTGACATACCTTCACTTGATAATTTCCAAGGAGTTCTCAAACGATGAGGTAAATCGTCAGAAGTTGAATATTGATTCAAAATTAAACCTTCACTATGCAAATCAATTAACACATTTCTTAAAATTTCACCCAGATACATACCACTAATTCTTTTTTCAAACATATGGTAATCTGGATTTGAAGAAATTTCATTAATTTTCTTATCGTATTTTGTAACAGGCAACAATTTTAATGAATTATCAAATGAACCCCATTCAGTATTGATAACCATATGCGAAACACCTTTTTCGATTAATTTCTTCTTTATGTCGGCTGGTAATTTTTTAATATTTTCAATTTTTTCGTCGTAAGCTCCATTCGTACCTGTACCAAATATACAACCAATTGATGTCAATCCTTCTTTATTTGCACCAGTATAGGATCTAGCCAAAAGCGTTCCAACAGTATCATTGGCTAAGGCGGCAACATCAACTGGAATATTCAATTCGTTTAAGTGATGTTGTAATAACGCGACAACGTCTTTACCAACTGTATCAGGAATATCAAAACCTTTCGTCCATCTAATTAGAGTACCAGAATTAATTGAAGTTTGTTCAACTGGGAAACTAAACGTAAAGCCCAGCTTAAATTTATTTTCCTTATCTTTAATTTCTTTTAGATTATGATTTTTCTCTAAAAACTGTCCAATTTTACCTGCTAAATACTTAAATAGCTCGTCTGAAGTTGACTTCATTAAATCAACGGGGATAGGATTTTTCGATTGAATTAAATCAAAAGAGTGATCACCATTTAAGGTAACCGAACAAACTCTAAAATTGGTACCACCTAAATCGGCTGCCAATAGAATACCCTTTTCCTTACCAGTTGGAACCGATGTAACGTATGTTGGAATCATTGGCATTGAGTCATGAGACGAGGAGACATTTGACAAACCCTTTTCAGCAGATTCGATAAACAAGTCGACAAGAGCCTTTAGCTCATCTTCTGTAATCTCAAAAGATTTAATAATTTCTTCGACTTTAGTTTTTAATTCAGCATTCATTATTTTAGTACAAGTATAATGAAATATAATATATAAGAAGACAAAGATAAACACAAAGGAAAAGAAAAAGAAAGAAAGAAAGAAAGCGACAAAAACTGAACCTGTGCCACAACTTTAACGCACGATAAACAGAAAAGAATATAAGCTGAGTACACAGATCGTGGAGAAAATCAACTGGAAAAACCGTTCATGGTGAGTGGGGTGGTTCCAAAATTCGGATTAAATTAAAACTGATGTCATTTCATTTTTCAGCCTAAAAATTTAAAAAAAAAAAAAAAAAAAAAAAAAAAAAAAAACAGATAATTTCTCCGGAGTCACGTGACCAGATAATTCTTTTAATCCGGGATGAAAAAAGAAGTCAATGCTGTTTATGGCTGTGTAGAAAATTGACTTCTTTTTTTTTTTTTTGATTTTTTTTGATTTTTTCTAATCCGCGTTAGTTGACAGGTTTTTAAAATTATTTTAAAATTTTTATCTGACTTCGTTTGTATTATTATATTTGATTGTTTAAAAGCTCTAGTCTTCCCTTACTCTCCTTTCAACTTTATTCTTGAATTTAAACTTCACTTGTATCAATACTATTCCTTAACTATTAACTTAAAATGTCATTACAAAACGCATGTAAAGTCATTTCGGCTGCAAAAATTGCGAAATCCTATATACAAGAAATCAAAGATGTTACATCGAAAATGGTCATAAAACCAAAATTAGTGGGATTGTTAGCAAATGAAGATCCTGCTGCGCTGATGTATGCAACATGGACTGGTAAAACTGCAAATAGCTTAGGATTTCAATATGAATTAATTCAAGTTCCAAAAGATCAGCTAGAAGAAGAAATTTATAAATGTAACAACAGTGACGAGATTAATGGTATGATCGTTTATTTCCCAGTTTTTGGTAATAAACAAGATCAGTATTTACAACAATGTGTCTCAATTCATAAGGATGTTGAAGGTCTGAATTTTAAATATGTTTCAAATATGTATCATAACATTAGATATTTGGATGATTCAAAAACAATGAAATCAATTTTGCCTTGTACACCGTTGGCAGTTGTTAAAATTTTAGAATATATTGGTGCTTATAATAATGTTTTAAATCATGGTGACAAATTGTATGGTAAAACAATTACCATTGTTAACAGATCAGAAATTGTTGGTAGACCATTGGCAGCGTTACTGGCAAATGATGGTGCAACAGTCTATTCTGCCGATATCAATGACATCCAGTTATATGAAAGAGGTGATGGTTTAAGATACAAACAACATAGAGTTTTAGATTGCGATAAATCTTTAGAAGAATGTTCAAAAATTTCTGATATTATTATCACGGGCGTTCCAACGAAAACTTATAAATTTCCAATAGAATATATTAAAAGAGGTGCAATTGTTATCAATTTTTCAAGTGAAAAGAATTTTGCTGATGAAGAAGTGGAAAAAGTTGCTTCTTTATATGTTCCATCAATTGGAAAAGTTACGATTGCTATGCTTTTGAGAAATCTATTAAGATTAATGGAAAATAAAAAGGCTTCAAATTCAAAGCAAGTTGAACAACTTATAGAACCAACAAAGTGAAACAAGATTTTAATATTAATTAAAACCCACTCCCTTTTATATATACCTTTGATTTTATAAAATTTTTATTATAAAGAAATCAATACAATCAATTTATGTCACGGAAATAAAACTTTAAATTCAATGCGGAACGAGTTAAGCGATTTTGATCTGAAAAATTTAAAGAAATATATTTTTCATCTCCTTTTTCACCCGGATTTAAACTTTTTATCTGCACTTTTTTTTCTTTCCCCATCTTTTTCTTCTAAAAAACATAAAAAAGCATCATGACAATTCCATCAATACCAGTATTGAAGACCGTCAATGAAGTTCGTGAACTAAGATCAAAATATTACAAAAATAGAGAAACCGTTGGATTTATACCAACCATGGGTTATTTACACAAAGGACATTTATCATTGATTTCAAAATCGTTAGATGAAAATGATCATACAGTTGTTTCCATATTTGTTAATCCATCGCAGTTTTCCCCAAATGAGGATTTAGATTCGTACCCGAGAGATCTATCACACGATTTAATGCAATTAAATTCCCTAACAAAAAAAATCGATGCAGTTTTCACCCCAACAGTCAATGAAATGTATCCCTCAGGTATACCGATGGATGTTTCCAAACAAAAGGGTGCCTTTGTAACGGTCCTTGGAGTTTCAGAACAGTTGGAAGGCAATTCAAGACCAGGATTTTTTAGAGGTGTTTCTACAATTGTAACTAAATTATTCAACATTGTTCAACCAACCACTGCATATTTTGGTCAAAAAGATATTCAACAAACTGTTGTCATTAAAAGATTAGTTAAAGATTTATTAATGAATTTAGAAGTTGAAATTGCTGAAACCGTTAGAAATGAAAGTGGTTTGGCTTTGAGTTCAAGAAATAAATATTTGGATGATGACATCAGAAATCAAGTTACTTGTTTATATAAATCAATGGTTAAAGCAAATGAAAATTATTTGAATGGTAACACAGATGTCAAAAATTTAACTGAAATCATTAAAAAGAATATTGAAGGAACGAACTCAAATTTCAAGATTGATTATATTTCGTTCAATGATAATGAAAATTTAGAGTACTTAGAAAAAATTGATACAAACAAAGGCTGTATTTTAAGTTTAGCAGTTTTTGTTCCAAACTCCATTGAAAACTTAAACAATGAAACAACCAGACTAATTGACAATATGATTTTTAGGCCATATTAAACAGTCCATTAAACTATTTATAATACATATTTTATAAATTTTTTTTTTCTGATTCAATTAATTCATTGAATTTTTTTTGTTTCAATAACTGATTCTCTTTGCTTGTAATACTTTTAATCCTTTTACTATAAAATACGTTGCCATAATCAACTAACCATTTACCCTCAACACTTGTAACATAATTCATATACTGTTTCTGACCTGTCATTAATAGTTCATGATAAACAATGAATTTTGGCAAATCTCCCATACCGTAAAGTGAAGAAGTAGGATGCAAAAACATTAATAATCCACTGCGCAATTGTTGATACTCACCATATTTTTTAAATTCAGCTGCATTTTGAAAAAAACTACAAGAAATACACTCTCTAATTTTATCCCAATCGTCATTTGATTCAATTTCTAAATTTGAACTTTTCATAATTACATTCAATTGATTAAAAATTTCAACTGCACGTTTCAAAGATTTATAATGTAAAAAGTTTTGCTTACACCATTTTTCATTCTTATTATTTTTCAAAAATTGAGTAAATATATTTAGTAAAGTTAGATGATCACTTTCCACTATTTGAAATTTTTCTCTAGTTTGATCTGATTTTTTTTGTAAATTTTTATCATTCATTGGTCTTTCAAAAATCGGCGGAATGGATAGCATTGAAACAATTATTAAAATTTCTTTTGAACATCTAAAGTTATTTAAAGTTGAAATAATTAGTAACTTTGATAATGTTGGATCAATTGGAAATTTTGACATTTTTTTACCCAAATTTGTTAGATTTCCAAAATTATCCAAAGCACCTATTGACCATAAATTATATTGAGCAGTGCTAATGGACTCAATTGACGGTTTATCTAAAAATGGAAAGTTATTTAAATTTTTGATGTTTAGAGATTTAAGTAGCAAAATTGTATTATTCAAGTTTGTTCTTTGGATTTCAGGTATTGGTTCTGTAAACATTTCATCTACCGAGGAAGATAATGTGTAAAGTCTAAAGCATTTACCTGGGCCTGTTCTACCTGCTCTACCAGATCTCTGGTTTGCTTGAGCCAAAGATATCGGAGCGATCTGTAATGAATCCATGTTTAATTTTGGATTATAAAATTTTATTTTCATTAGGCCCGTATCAATGACAAATTTTATACCATCAATTGTTAGAGAAGTTTCCGCTATATTTGTTGCAATGATACATTTTCTATATTTTAAATTTTTTTTAAAAATTTTTGATTGTAAATCTGTTGATAACGTAGAATAAATTGGTAAAATTTCTAAATGTTTAATTGATTTATCAATTTTAATTAATTTATCTAATTCATCGCCTAATAATTCACAGGTTGTTTCAATATCCTCCTGACCTGTCATAAAAACTAGAATATCACCAGGTGTATTTGATAAATGAAGCTTTAAGATTTGTTTAATTGAACTATCCACATAATCAATCGAAGGTATAGATTGGAATAAAATATCAACCGGAAAAATTTTACCAGGTATAGTGAATTGTATTGCATTACCAAAAAATTTTGAGAATTTCAATGAATTCATCGTTGCAGAAGTTATAATCAATTTCAAATCTCTTCTCTTAACTAAAATTTTTTTAAAGATACCGAATAAAATATCAGTATTTAAAGATCTTTCATGAGCTTCATCCATTATAATACAAGAATATTTATTTAGCTCATTGTCCAACAAAGTTTCCCTTAATAGGATACCATCAGTCATGAATTTAATTTTTGTTTTGGAAGTCGTTTTATCTTCGAATCTAATACTATAACCCACTTCATTTCCTAATCTAACACTCATTTCGTCTGAAACTCTGTTGGCAACGGAAATTGCAGCAACTCTTCTGGGTTGTGTTATACCAATAATTCCGTGGTTATGATAGCCTTCCTCAAACAAAAATTGCGGTAATTGAGTTGTTTTACCAGAACCTGTCTCACCAACTATGATTATAACTTGATTTTCATTGATTATTTTGACCAGTTCGTCTTTAATTTTATAAGCCGGTAGTGATTTTCTTTGATTTTTAACTTTTTCAGGATCATAGGCCTCATCATCACCGCTGTCGTTGCTATCAGCCACATAGTTTTTATTACTGTTATTATTTTTATTAGCCCCATCACTTTCGTCATTTATGATTTTATTAATTGACGTATTTTTATTGTTGACTCTGTCAATTGAATTATTCTTTCTATCGCTTAATTTTCTCCTTTCGTTAACTAGAGTCGAGCCATTTTTTGAATAATTGTATAGATCGCCTGATTTGTCTTTAATGATGGTTATAAGCTGTTGGTTTTTTGATAAAATGGTGGCCTCGTCAAGAAATGGTGGTATCAGTCTGTGAACAAATATGTCGAAACTATTATCAACTTCATCGTATTGATTGTTGTTGAATTTGGCTTTCTTACTGTGTATAGTTGGTTCATTATTGTTTTCAAATTCTTCGTCCATATCATATTGGTTGAAGTAAGTATTTGAAGGAATTTCATCTTGCATATACCAATCGCGATCGATTTCAATGTCTTCTTCATTATCATCGTCGGTACCATATGTACTGTCGTTATCTTTGTTATTTGTATACTGCTGTTCTAGTTTTTGTCTTTCCTGATTTGCTAATTCTGATAATGAATGATTATAGTGATTATTTCTTATTTCACCTTTCATTTCACTTCTAATTTCTTTTCTCAGCTCATTTTTAACATCTTGTCTATTATCGCTCCGGATATTAAAAATGGCCTCCTTATCACTTTTTTTCTTCTCCACCACTAGTTTTCTCCTGATGTTTTTCTTAAATTTGATTCCATTACTAATAGGCTTAAAATTGACGTCACTTTCAGCATCATTTTCAATATCGTTATCTAGATCTGGTAACCTCACTAGTGACGGTGGATCAAGCGTTTTCCCATCTTGTCCATCTTGACCATCAGGGCCATCTAGAGTTTCTAGTTCATCATCACTGAACGACAATTTTATCTTTTTACTCGGCTTGCTCGTACCCTCCGTAAATAAGTTTCGCTTGTTAAACATGTTCAAAACTGAGAGTATTCCATCCAAGTAATCATCACCAGCAATACGCAAACGGAAATCAAAAAACAAAAAAAAATAAATACGTAAAAAAAATTGAGTCTAAAAATTAACACGGTATCAGTGGGATGTGGTGTACGGGTGCAACACACAAATCCACATTAATCCACTTCAATTCACATTAATTGATGAATCGATCATCCTAGTCGACATTTATGAAACAGAAGTAATTTGGGCTCAAATCGTGTAATTAAATTCAATCAATGTATATGCAATCCCCTAATTTAATTAAACTAGTGGCAATCGTAATTAAGAAAAAAAATAATAAATGTAAAAAAGTGGAGAGATAAAAAAATAAAAAACTCGCAGGTCCATAGGAGACCGACAAAAAAATTATATTGGGCACCGAAAATTGCACGGGAATTTGTGCAAGTAGCCGAATAACATGCCTTTTTAATCTGTAATTTTTAAAATGAAGCAGATTATTTTTGGGCTTGATTATAAAATAGCGAATTTTATGCATGACAGACTCAATCTAGTCAGTTAATTATTTAGTCGCACAATAAGAATGTATCATGTATTAATAAAAATGTGTTTGTCAATAAACAGAAAAAAAACCATACACAATAGTTAAATAATTCGTCAGTGTACATATCAATTAATATAATATAAGGTAATATAATAAATATACGAATGGTTAAGCAAAGCGAAGATGAAGATCATCATACCAAAGGAAGTGAACCGAAACGAAGTGAAATTGTCGATTAGATCTTGTAATTGTTCAAATTGAAAGCGTAATTGGAGTTTGCATTGAGATTCGACAGTGTTGTGTTTCTAGGCGAGTACAGCGAGTTCGTATAGTTGATGTAGTTGGTGTACTCTGGGTAGTTGGTGTAATGGGCAGGCGCATGTGTAAAGTAGTTGTTGTTGTTGTGATTAGCAATCGTGCTAGTTGTAGTGGAAGTGCTAGTGGTAGTGTTACTGCTACTGCTGTTGGTAGTGTTAATGCCATTGTTATTGTAGTAGGCGTTGTAGACTGGTGGGGGATTTAAAATTTTGTTGCCTGCGTCAATACCATTATTCATGTTCACACTGGCCTCATCACTGCCAATACCAACTGCCAATATATCACCATCCTTTTCTTCCTGTTTTTGTGAAAGATGGTGCCCCTCCTGCTCCGGTTGATCCTGTCTACTTCTCTCCTTCTCTCGGTCCTTCTCCCTCTCCAGTTTTCTCTTTTGCTTCAACTTGAGCCGGATCTCCTTGAATTCCTGTGGTAGCCGTTTTTTGCCATGGTTCTGTAGAAAAATGTGGGAGTTTAGATGGTTCAAAGTTCCGTAGGATTTGTTACAATTGTGGTAGTTGCAACTGTAGAATCTCTCCACCTCGTTGAACTTCTTTCTTTTCCTTTTTTCAGGTTTTCTAAAGACGTTGATTTCGTTGATTGATATTTTTCTGATTGACTGAGACTGAGACTGTGGCAGTGGGAGTGGATGTGGGTGTGGGTGTGGATGCTGATGCTGATGTGAATGCTGGAGTGAGAGTAGATCATGCTTGATAGGCGGAGGAAAACTGTGCTGGTAAAACGAGTTATATGGCAGGTATTGGATCGGTCTCAGGTTGACGTTGCTGGCGTTTCCAGCACTACCATAGCCAGAGCTGTGGTTAGTACCATGATGGAAATTTGAAAGCATTTTTCTAACACACTGGGCAGTTAGAGACTGTGTTCTATATGTGGTGTGCACTGGAAACGAAAAAAAAAAACCAACGAGAATCTAATTCGCTTATAAATAAATGAGAAAGAGAATAATCAAAATAGTCTGAATACTAAAATGATTACGATAATTAAAATAGTTAGAATAATTGAAATATAAGTAGAATTAAATATTTCAGAAATGAAGTGCACAGGAAATTGATACATCACGGGACCTCAAATCTGCATGCACACGCCATGACTTCACTTGGTACGCACCCAATTCTCGCATAACTAGAAAGCGTACCTATGCCGAAAAATACAATTATTACAAAATACTATAAAGCACTGTAAAATACATATGAAAAGGCTTATCTTTGCGACATTTGATTGGATTTTTAACATTCCTACTGTGTCACAATCATCAGATTTTTCTGATAATCAGAATTCATTTTGAAATTCAAGCGGATCAGCCTTGGAAAATTTAAAATTTAGGCGGGCTGGCATGTACTATTTATTTTTACGATTGCTGGCGCTGTATGTACTTAATAACCGGACATTATCTATACAATTTGCAGTGCATTATCAATTTTTTGTTTCCCAGTGTTCTGTGTTATTTCACAGTTTCATGGCCATCGTATACCACCGTCCGCCACCGTCCGCCACCATACGCCCGGTGTACCATAAACGATTCATTGTGCCCCATGATTTACACGTGGAACTCCACATTTTACTGGAGCTGGCATTTTACATATCGGTTACTGGCAGCTGCTTCCCGCCTGATTTGCTGCCGGTCTGTTTCATCTTATAGTTAATGCCACACTTTTGCGGCTACATCCTTACACCACCGCCCACGAACCACACAAACTATTTAGTACACAGTTTCATCTGGTGCAAAAAATTGGCTATTCATGTAGTGTTTTTGTAGGTCTATTGATGCATCAAACACAAATAATAGGCATTCTGCCGAAAATAAATCCCCTTTCAAATATAGACCAGTGAAAACTTAAGGGCTAAGCATCTTGCTGAACCTAGTGTTGTGGACTATTATTGCTTTGATTCAGATTCTAGTTCTGGTGCTGGTTCTAAATCTGGCTTTTAATCCAATTCTGGCTTCTCGTTGTTTGTTGTTGTTTGTTATTTGTGGTTAAATGTCTGTTTTTGGAGTATGGCCAAGGAAAAGTGTTAGTATATTTATAGTGGGTCAATCGACGTGTGAATTTGGTTTTCCTGTTGTGGGAGTTTTATTTTTTTTTTCTAGCGAAATTTAAATATTGGGGCTAGATAACCGGCAAATAGCGTTACGGAACGAGCCAAAAAGTAGTGTAAGGGAATCTACTTGTAGTGGTTTTTACAAATTTTTTTGCTTGTACCAAAGTAGTGGATTTTTCTTCACTAGTGTAAAAGAGTTCCTAAATAGCTGGGAAATGGCTCTATAATAGCTGCTAGCGACTACCTAAGGAGCTTGATATAGCTCAACAATAGCTTCAAAAAAGCTTTTAAAACGAGCCACTACGTACTACGGTCTGTCTACGATGTATAGTAAAAAAAATCGTTTTTATATTACATCAAACTCTATAAAAATGCAAAAATACTATGCCTCTATAAAAGTACAATTCGACAAGCAAAAAACAAAGCAAACAAAGCGAGATAAAATGAGACAAAGCGAAAACAAAGCAATACAAAACAAAAAAATGACAAAATAAAGAAAGACAGAATAAAATAAGGTAAAATAAGATAAAACAAAACAAAATAAGATAAAGTAAAATAGAAAGAAAGAGGCAGATGAAAGAATGCTAATCAATATAACCGGACATTGCAAAACAAAGCAAAACTATGATATACTGCCCATACCACCACCACCGTCAATATCTCTGTCCATATTCTTAAGCTCGTTGTTAGCCCTTTCCAATTCGATTTCCATCTTCTTTCTCCTTTTTCGCCTCTTCTTTTTCGATAATTCCTTTAGATCTCTAACGATCCCATGCTTATTCAATAAACTGTCGGGCACCTGACACCCTTTCAACGACCTTCTGCCCTTCCAATGATTGATTAGTTGATAAGGTCTCTTAAATACATGGTTGCAACCCCAATAACTCCCATCCGCGTCGTTAAATCCAAAACATTTGTGTGCTTTATTATTATTTTGCTGATGTTGCTCCTTAATGTGTCTTCTTAAGTAGTCAATGGATTGAAACGATCCCTTGTACTTGCAATTGTCAAATGGACAAAGTAGCGATTGGAGTGACAAATTGGAGGTTGCCGACGATATCGACGATGATGTAGAACTGCACGTCGATAGCAAAGTTGAAATGAATGGTTTAACTAACTTTTGTGAGTGCACATGAGTAGCATTGTTTTGGCCAGGAGTCTGATTACCACTGCTGTGATTAACCGGAAGATTCACACCCATCACCATGTTGTTGTCAAATAATAACTGATTGTCGTTAAAGTATTCAGGAAAATGGAAACTGTTGTCCACCAATTCCTCGCCATTTGAATTGCCCACCTTGGCATTGTCTGTGGTTCTCAGCTGGTCTAGTTGTTGATGCAATAACTTAAACTGACTTGACAATTTATTCTGCGAATTATTCAAATCCAACTGGTATGTACTATGGACATTGAAATTATTTCCACTTCCAGTTTCGGTATTTATCCCGCTATTAACCTCGGTATCTATCCCGTTATGAACCTCGGTATTTATCCCGCTATTTATCCTGTTATGCACCTCGTTACTAACCTCGTTACGAATTTCATGATCATGTCCGAACTGTAGATTTAATTCCTGATTGTAATCTCCGAGCAAGTTGTATTTATTATCTTGATGAAAGTTTTCCATAAATTAGTTCGAAATTTGCTATTATTATTATAGTATCGATGCTATTGTTTTTATTACCAATATGAATATTATTGTTATTGTTGCTTGGTGTTGTTAAGTTTTTTTTCTTCCCTTGCCAATTTTTTTTCTTGTTCTCCAGCTTTTTTTCCTAGTGTCCTAGTTATTCTTATCAATATTGCTATCAATATTATTATCAATATTCTCAGTTCTCTTGTATGTTTTACTACTTTATAATATAGCTCATGTGATTATCTTATAAAATCAGAAACTACAAACAAGTCAAAGATCGATTTTTACCTTGGATAGAAAAAGTATAATGGGGAAAAGTTTAAAATGCAGAAAATGATTGAATTTTATTTAAAGAATGATTCAAATTTATCTATTTTGAAAAATTGACACAATTGACACTATTGAAAAAAAAATTACGTGATGAATGTTCTAGATAATAAAAAACTAAAAAAAATTTTCTAGCTGCGGGATGCAAATTTATTTCTCCGTGATCACTACAACACAATAGATTAGTCGATGCTCTATTATACTGCTCTATGGGCTCATCTACAGCTACGTGTCTTGGGTAAAAACAAGAACCGGCATTATCATTATTATCACCTTCTTCTTCTTCCTCTTCTTCCCCCCAGCGGATGAGATGTGTCCACGGTTCGGCCACCCTGCAAATGTAGCACTAGAACATCAACCGGGTTTTTTTCATCGATGGATTGGCTTGCTATATGGCTTACTCCAACAGCTCCATTAAAGCCACTTCCATCTAATCATGTCCAACATATCATCGTTCACAAATAAACACACATATATCTAGATGTTGACAACCACCCATCGTCGTATGACTGCCTTAAGTTTTGTCATCATTCACCGTTAGCCGTCAACCGCACCAGCAAAAACCGAAAAATCTAAAATCTAAAATTTAATAAAATTAATAAAAATTCTGTTTATCGCCCCACGCTTCCGGGGACGGCACAACGCCGCGGTCATTCGCCGGGCCGATCACTTGACCCGTGACCACGTCGATGTCGTCACGACGATAATCTTCTAGAATATACTGGCATTAGATGAGGGAAGGTTTAATTTATTTTGGTATTGTTAGCTTTTTCAGTTATTATCGGTTTAAAAGCCAAATATCAACTGGAACACTGGTTATTGCAATTGTAGGCATAAGCATCAATTAATGGAATGCCAACATCAAAATGGTACTAAATGTTGTAGTTAACATGAAGTATTTAAGTGTGTTCTCAAATGTATATTTGGGTATATTTTATTGTTAACTGTACATTTATCTAATCTTGTATCCGTAAGGTGTATTCCATATGGATAGCAATAGAAAACTAATTATAGAATTGTGGGTTTAAGCTTAAACTTACTAAACACCAATATAAAAATTGTATCAAATGTTGTATTTAGGGGTTATAAGTTATTTTAAGTACTAAAGTGTATATTGAATGTATCCTTGGATATTTTTTTTTTATTATTGACACGCGTATCCAATTGAATTCCTAAAACGTATTTCATCCATAACATACGTCGACACGGAGTTAACTATTATAATCATCGTCTAAAGCTTAGACTTATGAACCACTAATCAAAACTACATTAAATAATATGATTATGATAATTATGGTAACGTGAAGTATTTCGTTGTTATTTAAGTTTATTTAGTTGTATTTTAATATTTCAATTCTTAAATCTATTTAAGCATATCATTTGTACACTTATCTAACTTTATATCCCTAAAATGTATTCCACCCATAATATATACCAACTAAGAAACCGATTATCGAAATCGTCGGTCTAAGCTTAAATTTATTAAACACTAATATCAAAACTGCATTAAATACTATAATCAAGCCAATTATAAGCAACCTGAAGTACTTAACAACCTTCTTGATTTTGCTAAAACTAAATAACTCAAGGTTGTTAATGACTTTGTCGTTGATTTTTTTCAATTCAATTTCCAACAGATTGTTATTATTCAAAAAATTCTTCTCTAGATTCAAGTTTTCATTTAATATCCTATTTTTCAATCCGGCTTCTTCGACTTCAACCATTTTCCTGATATCCAGTAATATCTTATTGATTTTCAACTCAAAATTATCAAATTCAACATTTTTCTTAATCTGAATCTCCTTATCTATCTCGTTAAGATTTGATTTAATTTTTTCATTTAGGTCATCGATTTTGCCACTAAAAATTTGCTCAAATCTGTTTAGCTTTTCAAAACTTTTTTCAAATCTATCATTCATTTTAAATAAATTCACTTTAACCATTTCTTCAAACTTATAATTAATGTTATTAATCAATTGTTCCATCGCTTTTAATGAATTAATATTCTTGGCAAAATCCTCATTAATTATCTCAAAATAGGATTTTAAATTCTTAACTATCCGTTCATTTTCCATCGGCTCATGGTAATAGTAACATAAACTTTCCAAAAAATTTAAATAACCAAAGTATGTTGTCCACATGGTACTGGATTTTATTAATTCACTAATACATTTGTTGACACTAACCTTGTTCAATTCATGTATTTCGCAATTCAATGGCAATCCCGGTATACCATCTTCACCACTAAATAGACACTGGGTCAATTTAATTGAGGTAATTGACTTCAGTAACTCCTGCTGTTCATCATTTTCTCCTTCAATTTTACACTTCGGTAAATATTTTTCTAAAATTCTAAATATACAGTTTTTATTATTATTTGAGATGTTTAATGGTAGTATTTTTAATTCGTTATTTTTATATTCCATTTCATTCCTATTTAATCTAATTTCATCTAGTATTTCAAAAACCGATATCTCGTTCGTTAAAATCAATGGCAATCTTAAAATAACTAAAATTAATATTAAGTTTTTCATCTTCTCTATCATTATTAGCCATCACTGGAATCAGCCATACTCATTTTATTACTTTGTCTTGTTATTTAAAGCAATTAATTTATTTGAATTAATTAAATGGCTGGTTTTAGGTTTATATTTATAGTTATGTTCTTTACGATCTATCACATTTTTAATTTTTCAAATCTTTTTCGTTTTTAATATTTTTTAATATTTTTATTTTTTCACACTAATACATCTCTAATTATTCAATACTAGAAATTAACGTTATATTATCTCCCTTAAGTAATATCGTACCTAGTTGTCTTTTCTTAGTTGGGTCACTACTGCTAACTTCGATGGCATCTTCCACAACAATATTCATGAATTCATCAAATCCTTTAATAATACCTAAAATTCTAAATCCAATTTGTTCATATAACCAGATTGAAACCGTTGATTGCTGTTGCAAATATTTAAATATTTGATTAATAGGCGGAACCATTACTTTATGTTGTTTTCTGCCCGACATTGTGCCTTATCTATTATACAATTATCTTCGTTACTTATATGTATAAAAGGAATAAAAACACGAGAAAATTTTTTAAAAAAACAATGTTCACTCAGCTTTTGTTTTTTTCTTCCAGGTGCTCCATAACCAAAATTACAACCAATTTTTTTTTCATGCTCTTCCCAAAGCAATTTCCTTTCTTTATTTACCATTCCATAAAGTATAATCATGTCGCAAGATATTGTTATTGAAATTAAACAAGCTCTAGATACATTATATGGTAATACAGATTCAAATTTAAAGAATCAAGCAAATACTTATTTACTTAATTTTCAAAGATCAAATGAAGCTTGGGAAATCATTTTCCCATTATTATCAGACGAATCAACTTCAATCGAATTAAAAATTTTTATTTCACAAACCTTAAAGTCGAAAATTCAATATGATTTTCATCAGTTACCCAAAGAATCGATTGAATCTTTAAAAAATTCGGTCTTACAACTTTTAATTCAGTATAGTAATAATAATAATAATATTAAAAATAATAAATTAATCAACATTCAAATTTGTTTAGCTTTGACATATTTCATGATTCAAGATTTTAGTTGGGCAAATCCAGTTGAGGACGTAATTGAATTGTTATCAAATAATAATTCCATTGAAACTTTACTGGAATTTTTGAAACTTCTACCTGAGGAACTTCTAGATGTTAAAAAGACTTCTTTGACAAATGAAGAGTTTGAGGTTCAAACTAAAAAATTAATTTTAAACAATATTGACAAAATCTTATTCATTTTAACTAAATTAGCAGAAAATAAAAACAATAATTCAACTGAATTAAATTGTTTAATATTAAATTGTACAAAGTCATGGTTGATTGATATACCAGTTCAAAATTTTTTTTCAAATTTAAGTTTATTCAATTTAATAATGGAAAGTCTTGTTAATAATAATGATGACGATGAACTATTTGATACTTCAATTGATTGTTTGTCAACCATTATTATGGAAACAAATATTTTCGATAATGAAAATAATGAAATTAATAAAAATAATGAAAAAATTATAATGATCTTATATGAAAATCTAATCAATTTAAAAAGTTTAATTGAACATTCTTGGGATGAACCAGAAAAAATTGAAAGGCTGACAGAATTATTTTCCATTGCTGGTGAGACGTGGCATGTTTTAATTGTTAAATTACCAATGGAATTCAAATCCTTGGTTGAAATATTATTACTGTTAACAAATTATAATGAAGATTTAGATATTGTTAAATATACTTTTAAATTTTGGTATGATTTAAAGTTAATGTTGATTTCTACCCCATATGCAGAAGCAAAAAAACTTTTTTCACCAATTTATTCTGAACTGGTAGAAATTTTAATAAATCATTTAAAATACCCATTGAGTTCAAATTCAACAAATTTAAAAGATTTATTTGAAAATAACAAAAAATTAGAAGATCAATTTAAAGATTTTAGATATGAAATTGGAGATGTTTTAAAAGATTGTTGTTCAGTTATTGGATCATTTAATGCTTTAAATATACCATTTTTAAAGTTACAAAAAATAATGTTTGAACAACAACAAGGTAAGTTCATTCAATGGCAAGAGATTGAATGTTTACTATTTTCAATGAGGGCAATGGCAAAAGAGGTTAGTAATAGAGAGGATAAAATTTTGCCAGAGATCATGAAATTTTTAGTTAAATTACCTGAAAATCCAAAGATAAGATATTCTGCCACCCTAGTTTTAGGTAGATATACGGAATGGACCTCATTTCATCCAGAATTTTTAGAGGATCAATTGAATTATATTATAAGTGGATTTAATCAAACAAATAATCAAAATAACAGCGATGATGATAATTTACAAATTATAATTGCGGCATCACATGCATTAAAATACTTCTGTATGGATTGTTCAAAACTGTTGATTAACTATTTGGAACAATTATATAATTTTTATTCGAATATCGAAAATTCTTTAGACATTCAATCATTATATGATGTTAGCGAAGGTATAGCATATGTTTTGAAAGAATTGAACGATGATCAAGCAAAATTATATTCAATTACGTTAATGTTTTGGAAGGCAACAATTGAAAAATTGACAAAATTAAATGAAATTGAAATTACCAATGCAAATCCTTCTGAGCTGGACAGCTTTGAAACAAAAATTGCGGACACAATTGAAATTATTACAATTTACGTTGATATTCTAAAACCGAAAACTTTTGATGATAAAGAAAATGCGATTTCTAATATTTTAATCGAAATCGTTTGGCCATTAGTTATAAGTTTTTTGAATAACCATGGTAGATCAGTTAAAGTTAGTGAACGTTGTATGAAATTAATTAGAAAGTCTTTACAAAATTTTAAAAACTACATGTTACCAGTTTTAAATTCAATTGCAGAAATTTTGATCACTGGATTTAAAAAATATCATTATGGTTGTTATTTATGGGTTTCGGGCTGTTTAATAAATGAATACTATGAATTAGCCGAAGTCCAAGATTCAATTTGGAATTTTTCTATGCAACAAATTAAAAACTTCATAACGTATTTCAATGAATTATCAACTAATGAAAAAGAATTTGAATTCCCTGATTTAATTGAAGATTTTTTCAGAATGATTAACGATATTTTAATGTTTTCACCAGTCAATTTAATTCAAAATGATGAATTAATTCAAAATATTTTCCAACTATCAATTAAATCTTTGGAAACCTTCCAAGAAGATAAAACTTTGATATCGGTTCTACAATTTTTAATTGATTTTTACTCTTGGGGATTTGAAACTCCTCCAATTTCAATCGTTGAAGATCTGCCAGTTGATCTTAAATTCAAAATTTTAAATTTCACAATTTTAACAGGTGATTTATTAACTAATAAGTTACTAAATGGTTTAATTTTTAAGTTCCCAATTGATTGTTGGTACGATTCAAATGAATTAATTATTTCAATTATAAAACTATCAACAAATTTCAAAGAAAATGATAAAATTTCAATTAATTGGATTAATAACTTTTTGTTAACATTGCCACCTAATAATATTAACGAAGTTGAAAAACTAAAATTACTCAAATCAATCGAAGTTGCAATTGATTCGAAAAATTTTAGGAAAGTTAGATCAAGTATTAACGATTTTGTAAGTTGGTACAAGAGAAAAAATGTTAGTAGAAATTACTAGTAAGCAAGCAAGTATATAAGATAATATAGTAATATAGTATAAAACAATATCATTCAAATTACTTGAAATTTAATTAAAAAATGTAATAAATATTGCTACTCATCCCCGGGAACAAGACTTATTAAACCATGCCCGGGAAAAATCATCTCAAATGTAATATTACTCCAATTATATAGTACTTATAAAGTTGAGGCGATACGGAAGTTCTTACCAGCATAAATTGCCTTACCGCCTAATTCTTCTTCAATTCTTAATAATTGGTTGTATTTGGCCATTCTTTCAGATCTGGCTGGAGCACCAGACTTCAATTCACCAGTTCTTAAACCAACGGTTAAATCAGCAATAAAAGTATCTTCAGTTTCACCAGATCTGTGAGAAACCATGACACCCCATCCAGCAGCAAAAGAATCTTTGGCGGCTTGAATGGATTCTGATAAGGTACCAATTTGGTTGACCTTCAATAGTAAAGCTGATGCGGCTTTCTTTTCAATGGCAGTCTTGATTCTTATTGGGTTTGTAACAGTTAAATCATCTGCAACAATTTGAACAGGTAATTTGGAGAAATTGTTAGTCCATGTTTCCCAGTCATCTTCGGCAAATGGATCTTCTAATGAAACAATTGGGTATTCTTTGACTAATTTAGCGTATAAGTCACCTAATTCATGACCAGTTAAAGCCTTTGAACCGTCAGATTTTGGATTCTTGAAGTCCAAATCGTATTTACCGTCTTTGTAAAATTCTGATGATGCAGAATCCATGGCAATGAAAACCTTACCGTCGTAACCTGCAGCCTTAATTGCTTCGACAATTAAATCTAATGCTTCTTCGGCAGTTGAAATATTTGGTGCAACACCACCTTCGTCACCAACGTTACCAGCGGATTGACCGTATTCCTTCTTGGCTAAGGACTTCAAGTGGTGGTAGACTTCAGAACCAATTCTCATGGCTTCGGAGAATGTTTCAGCACCTAATGGAGCAATCATAAATTCTTGGAATGCTAGATTACCACCAGCATGGGTACCACCGTTCAAGACGTTGAAAAATGGAACTGGAAGAACATATGGAGATTTTGAGCCTGATAATTCAGAAATGTAAGCGTATAATGGGATTTTCTTTTCAGCTGCGGCTGCCTTTGCAACTGCCAATGAAACACCTAAAATGGCATTTGCACCTAATTTACCCTTGTTTGGAGTACCATCCAAGTCAATCAAAAAGTTGTCGAATTTTAATTGTTCGGTAACTGGAATCTTAGCTTTAAGAACAGCTGGAGCAATGATATCATTGACGTTGTTAACGGCCTTGGTAACACCCTTACCTAACCATTTGGATTTGTCGCCATCTCTCAATTCTAGAGCTTCGTGGACACCGGTGGAGGCACCGGATGGGACAATTGATCTGAAAAGACCGTTGTCGGTGTGTAAATCGACTTCAACGGTTGGGTTACCTCTTGAATCGTAAACGGTTCTTGCGTGCACTTTTGTAACAATGGACATTATTATAGTTAGTTAATTAGTTGATTAATGAGTTATTAATTGATGGTTAATATCTTATAGAGAAGGAAGTAAAAAGAAAAGTAAAAGAAGAAGAAACTGAATTGAAAAATAAATGAAGAGGAGGCGGAAATCGAACAGTTAATAAACAATTGTCAAAGACAGACATCATTTTATCACCCAACCGCGTAAGTCATTAACTAAAAAACCTCTCTAATAATGACCGGCTTTCTCTGTATGATTTCTCTCACTCACTCACTCACTCACTAAATTCACCTAGTTAAATTCCTTTTTGCCATTCACAAATAAAATAAACTCCGGGATATATCTTTACCTATCAATATACCTCTCTTTATCTATTACAAACACCAATTCCAACCCAGCTCAACTCTTTCTTGTGGACATGAACATGAATGTAACCACTATTGCAAAAATTATCAGCTGTTATAATGTTTCAATTAACCATACGTCTCCCCTTACTGTCGGTTTGTTATAAACCGAACCTTTATTGTGTGATGCGTCGAACGACGCCTGGCAGCTATTTTTTTCGATACTATACGATCCGAACCAGCTGTCTCGGTCACGTGCTTGACAACTGTGGCTGATGAAGATTACAATAAATTCTAATGTTTACAGCAGCAATAATAAAATTAAAATAATACCAATTGATAAAAATCTTATCAATTTAAGTAAAATCTAGTTCTTAATCTACGTCCGCCTCCTTGTTTGCACACACTTGGGTTTAACTTTTCCTACTGTTTTCAAATTACAGTCTTTTAACAATGGTCAATTTCAAACCTTTATCAGCTCTCTCTTTATATTTAGCTTTACTATCGTTAGCAAATGCGTTTTATCTACCATTCCTAGAAAATGTTAAACAAGAATCTTTAAATTCTCTAAACTCATTAAACTTGCCTGTTCCACCAGGTAACAATAAACCAGTTCCAGGCGGTTCGCCACTTCAAGTTTGTAATTCAAACGAGTTTCAACTATTGGATCTAGAAAAGGTGTTGCTGGACCCAATTCCACCAGTTAGAGGAGAAAATTTAACCATTTCTGCTATTGGTAATTTGAATACGGAAATTGTGGCTGGTGCTTATGTCGACGTGATTGTTACTTGGGGTTATGTTCAGTTAATCAAGCAAACTTACGATCTATGTGAAGAACTACCAAATGTCGATATGGAGTGTCCACTTAAAAAGGGACATTATGAATTGACTAAGGAAGTTGAAATCCCTGATCAAGTTCCACCGGGTAAGTACACTGTCATCGCAAAAGCGTACACTGCTGATGATGAATTAATCACCTGCTTAACAGGTAGTGTTGACTTCCCAAAGTATTAGACAATTTATATATAACTATATATAACTATGTACTGTTTATTTTATTAAAGTAATCGTTTTATTACACTTATATTTGATTTGGATGAATCAGTTAGATGGGTTTAACACATTCGATACTAGTGTCCAAGATCCAGATCGATTTAAAATTACTTTTGTGCATTTATACATTTGTTAACGCAAAATTTAGTTCTTTTCCTTTGGGTATACATAACAAAGATGTTAATGGTATGTGTTACAAGCAATCTAGATGTATCATATAAATCAGCCATTGGTTCGGCTCCAAGCTGTTATATTCCCTCCATATATGTGCCTTATAAACAGAATACTCGGACTTCTTCAAATTAAAAGTTATTTTTACCTTGTGGCTTTTATAAGTATGGCGACTGTGAAAAATATCATCCAGAAACAGCACATTTTGACATACAAAATGTCAATTGTTACATTTTCTGGGGGAATTGCGACTATCGACGCCCAGTTATTGAGTAAAAAAAAAGATAACATGTTCCTAACCATTAAGTTTTTGTAAGTTACTGAGAATTAAGTCCCGGCGATTTTGTTAATCTTAAATCAGAAATTTATTTATTTTTAAATGTAAATTAATGCAATTTTTATAAAACTAAATCGTGTTTTAAACCTACAAAGTTGAAGCATGATGGAAGTTTTTACCCGCAAAAATTGCCTTATCGCCCAACTCTTCTTCAATTCTTAATAATTGATTGTATTTAGCCACTCTTTCGGATCTAGCTGGAGCACCAGACTTTAAATGACCAGTTCTTAAACCAACGGTTAAATCAGCTATAAAAGTGTCTTCAGTTTCACCAGATCTGTGAGAAACTAGGATACCCCAGCCTGCATCATAAGAAAGCTTTGCAGCTTGCAGTGATTCTGATAGTGTACCGATTTGATTGACCTTTAATAGTAAAGCTGATGCGGCTTTCTTTTCAATGGCAGTCTTGATTCTTATTGGGTTTGTAACAGTTAAATCATCTGCGACAACCTCAACAGGTAGCTTGGGGAAATTTTTAGTCCATGTGTCCCAGTCATCTTCGGCAAATGGATCCTCTAGTAAAACAATTGGATAATCTTTGATTAATTTTGCATATAAATCACCTAACTCGTGACCAGTTAGAGCTTTTGAACCGTCAGATTTTGGATTCTTGAAATCCAAATCATATTTACCATTTTTATAGAATTCTGATGACGCAGCATCCATTCCAATGAAAACCTTACCTTCATAGCCTGCAACTTTAATTGCTCCAACAATTAAATCTAATGCTTCTTCCGGTGTCGAAATATTTGGTGCAACACCACCTTCATCACCAACGTTACCAGCCGATTGGCCATATTCCTTCTTAGCCAGAGATTTCAGGTGGTGGTAGACTTCGGAACCAATTCTCATGGCTTCGGAGAATGTTTTAGCACCTAATGGAGCAATCATGAATTCTTGAAATGCCAAATTACCTCCTGCGTGAACACCACCATTTAAAACGTTCATAAATGGAACTGGAAGAACATACGGAGATTTTGAATTAACTAGTTTGGAAATATAAGCATATAATGGGATTTTCTTTTCAGCTGCGGCTGCTTTTGCAACTGCCAATGAAACACCTAAAATGGCATTTGCACCTAATTTACTCTTGTTTGGGGTACCATCCAAGTCAATTAGGAAGTTATCGAATTTTAATTGTTCGGTAACTGGAATCTTAGCTTTAAGAACAGCTGGAGCAATGATATCATTGACATTTGCAACTGCCTTGGTGACACCCTTACCTAACCATTTGGATTTGTCACCATCTCTCAATTCTAGAGCTTCGTGGACACCGGTGGAGGCACCGGATGGGACAATTGATCTGAAAAGACCGTTGTCGGTGTGTAAATCGACTTCAACGGTTGGGTTACCTCTTGAATCGTAAACGGTTCTTGCGTGTACTTTTGTAACAATAGACATTCTTAAATATTAGACTAATTAATTAATTGATAGCTAATTACTGAAGAGAAAAAGAAAAGCAGAAAGAAAAGAGCATGAAAGAGAAAGAGGGAAAAGCTCAGTTAAAATACAGATATTTATACATTATCAACCGGCTAAACAAACTAATAGTAAATTACGGTAACATTAAATTCCGTAAAAAGTTCGTCATCTTCTTTCTCTTTCCATAAGTTCCACCTTACCCAAGTATTGTTCCTCATTCTATATCTAATTAACAGACACATTTACTATATAAGGGTAATATGCTGTAAGTATTGTTCACTTGCAACATGAGTTATAACTATACATTTCTAATACCACAGTGGTATATATTGAATAAAATACTTATCATCAGCTGTTGCGCCCTGATTTATTTCCACGCTTTTTTTACGTCAACTGTCTCCTTGTTTCTCCGATAATGTTATTTTCCGTTAGGTCTATCAACGTCTAATGGATTCTTCGTTCAAAGTTCACGTGCCAGATGTAGCTAATAAGATAATAATCTGTTATTACAAAAGCTAGTAAAATCAATCATCAACTAATCATTAATTAATCACTTGTTTTAGTGTTGAAGTGCCAAAATATTTTTACATAATTATTTATCATTAGACATTTTTCATTTCAGTAATAAACTATTTTCATCCAGCGTACCTCCGCCTTTTAACATAGATTTGTTATTAGTTGAATCTAAATTCAATTCTTCATTGGTATTAACTTCATAATTGCTATCTCCAGCTAAATCTTCTTCTTCATTTACAATTTCGCTTTGTTCTTCAATCACTAAAATCTCATTAACTAATAATTTATCAATCAGAATTCTTTTCTGAATAACTTTTAATTGCAGATTAATTGGCAAAAAGGTCAAATAACCATGTTTTTCAATTCTAGACTTGAAATTTAAAAACATTACGATTGCTAACCAAAACAAAACATATGAAATAACTGATCCATAAGTTGCAGTGTTTGACCAACCTAACAATGCATTAAATAACATCCAACCACCATCTGTTAATCCATTACAGCAATTAACATGCCAAATTGTGTTACCAACATCATAACTACCTGGTCCTGATCCGGTCTCGGAAGTATCTTGACCACATTTCCTAACAAATCTTTCTAGCTCTAAAAACCAGACGCCCCTTGAAATTAATCCGGCTGCAACTAAATAAAGAAAACAGGTCGACATTATTAAAAAATATTGTAATGATAATTTATTACCACCTCTGTATAACGTGTAGCCGACTAATCCACCAACTAGTGATCCAAAAATTATTGCTAATGGGAACGATGATAATGGTTGATTGACTCCAATTCCACCAATAAAAACGACTGCTTCTAGGCCTTCTCTTAAAGTTGTTATGAATGGTAGTAATGCTAAAAAGTATCTTTGCTTCAACATGTGAATAAAAGATTTTTTGTGTTCTTGAACTTGTTCTGGTTCTTCTTCTCCTTCTAATTCTTGTTCTTCTTCATTTATAATATGGTTGCCATTAGGATTATGTTGATTGAATGAGTCAATTAATTTTAATCTCCATTTAGTTTTCATTGCATTGATTCTTAATAACGTGAATCCCATCACTGCAATTATTATACATGATATTATACTAAATGTACCTTCCCAAATTCTTTCTGTAACTGACCATAAATCTGTTCCGACAAAATAAAACAAAACAATGAAAAAACTTCCAATAATAAAACAAACGCTTAAGCCTAAAAGGGCTCCAATCCAAACTTGTGATCTCATTCTATTGTAAACTGATGCATCAACGTTTAAGGTTACTTTCTTACTAACGGGATCAGTTTTTGTAAAATTTTGTTTCAAAAAGGATAATAAGACTGAAACAATAATTGCACTTTCAATCGTTTCCCTTAATATTATAAAAAATATTTGAAATGAGAAATAATCTTCCCACATATTTATAAAATATAGTTTATTTAGATAAGTTGTAATAAAACTAAATGAAAGAGATAAAATAGGAACAAAAATAAGGGTAAAAATATAATCAAATGACAATAATAAATATTTTGGCGCTATTGTCCGATAAAATTCCATACTATGTGGAATAAAATTAAACATCAAGCTTAGGGTTTTCGCCTTTATTTTTGTTACGGTTCATAAAAGGGATTTACTAGTATCAGCAGGTTAAATTTTAATTATATGATTTTTTATGCCACCTAAATCAGACTAAAAACATGAAAAATAATGCTTTGGTTCAAGAGCTTTTTAACCTATTTATATTATTAGAGCATTCCAACTTAAATCTAAGACTAAGTAAATGGTGATTGTTAATTTTACAAGTTACAGTAAAAGAAATGTAAATAAAGTGCTATAATAAAATGCTTTATTATACTTATTTCAAATTGCAAGTCAGATAAGACTTTAGTAACTTTTCCACAACGTAATTAGGCTACAGTTTTAATTGTTGTCGTTGCAGCACAACATGATTCTTGTTGTTCTTATTGTTTTGATCATTATATCTATAAAAACAATTATCTCAATGGAAAAGCGAAAAGCCTTGATTATTATAATTTTTCATTTATTAAGACGTCGTATTTAATTAAAATGTATATTTTTTTATTTGTCATTCAGGTGTTAAATTATGCCTCATTGACTTATATTATAAGAAATTCAAATGATTGTAGATGAAAGTAGAAAAAAATTATTGACTCTTCTGTGGTCTAATTTTTTTATTGAATAATTGGTTAATTATATATTTTATATATATGTATTACTCATCTTGCTACTTAAAACAAGTTTATCATCATAGTAGCACATACCAAATCAATCAAGCACCTGGTGGCTCAGTACTACCGTGCACCATTGACATCATTAAGGCTTAAAAATCGAGCGGCAGCAGTCGGAGGGACGAAAAAGAGTAACTAAAATGGGTGGCTGATTTCTTTAGATTTGGTCCGATTATTATTACCACATACATATACTCTTTTTTATTTTTAAGTTTACCTGTAGTCATTGCTCTTTTCAACTTTTAAAAATGATGGGACTTAATCGAAGAAACAGAAACAAAACTGCTTCTGCCCCTCCACCGAAAAAAACTTCATCCAATGCAAAAGGAGCCCCAATCAAGAAGGCGACATATGAACATTCCAAGAAGAAAGAAGTGGGTGTTTCCGACTTAACGCTTTTATCCAAAATTAGTGATGAATCAATCAATGATAATTTACATAAAAGGTTTGAAAATGGTATTATTTATACTTATATTGGACATGTCCTGATTTCGGTCAATCCATTTAAAGATTTAGGTATTTACACTTTAGATGTTTTAAAATCGTATAAAAATAAAAATAGACTAGAAGTCCCACCGCATGTTTATGCAATTGCGGAAGGTATGTATCATAATATGATTGCCTATCAAGATAATCAATGTGTTATCATTTCCGGTGAATCTGGTGCTGGTAAAACTGAAGCTGCCAAAAGAATCATGCAATATATTGCTGAAATTTCAGGTTCTTTAACAACCTCTTCCCAGATTCAAAGAATTAAGGATATGGTTTTAGCAACAAATCCCTTATTAGAATCTTTTGGATGCGCTAAAACATTAAGAAACGATAATTCTTCCAGACATGGTAAATATTTAGAAATTCAATTCAATAAAGCCTTTGAGCCTGTCAGTGCAAATATTACAAATTATTTATTAGAAAAACAAAGAGTTGTTGGCCAAATCAAGAATGAAAGAAATTTTCATATTTTTTACCAATTAACAAAAGGTTGTAATGATAACTATAGACAAATTTTTGGTGTTCAACAACCTGAACAATATATTTATACAAGCATTTCTGGTTGTACTTCTGTTAGTTCTATTGATGATGTTAAAGATTATCAAGAAACTATAAAAGCAATGCAAACAATTGGTTTGGCTCAAGAAGAACAAGATCATGTTTTCAGATTATTGGCAGCAATTCTTTGGATTGGTAATATTACATTTGTTGAAGACGAAGAAGGTAATTCAGCGGTTAGGGATACCTCCGTTACGGATTTCGTCGCTTATTTATTACAAGTTGATTCTCAGATACTTTGTAAATCATTAGTGGAAAGAGTCATGGAAACTTCCCACGGTATGAAAAGAGGTTCTGTTTACCATGTTCCATTAAATCAAACACAAGCTACCGCGGTTAGAGATGCTTTAGCAAAGGGTATTTACAATAACCTGTTTGATTGGATTGTCGATAGAGTTAATCAATCCTTTTCGAGTGTTAAAACCGAGCTTTATAAATCAATTGGTATTTTAGATATTTATGGTTTTGAGATCTTTGAACATAATTCTTTTGAACAATTATGTATTAATTATGTTAACGAAAAGTTACAACAAATTTTCATTCAGCTAACTTTAAAATCCGAACAGGACGAATACGTTAAAGAGCAAATTCAATGGACTCCAATTAAATTTTTTAATAATAAGGTTGTTTGTGATTTAATTGAGTCTAAAAGACCACCTGGTATTTTTGCTGCATTAAGTGATGCCTGTGCAACCGCTCATGCAGATTCTATTGCAGCAGATCAGTCATTTGCTCAAAGATTGAACATGGTTGAATCAAATCCTCACTTTGATTTAAGAGGTAGTAAGTTTGTTATTAAGCATTATGCCGGTGATGTTACTTATGATATTAGTGGTATGACAGATAAAAATAAAGATCAGATGTTAAAAGATTTATTGGAATTACTTCAAACTTCTCAAGATCCGTTTATTAAGGTTTTATTTCCTAACAAGGTTGATGAGAATAATAAAAGAAGACCACCAACCGCGGGAGATAAGATTAAAACAAGCGCTAATTCTTTGGTTGAAACCTTATCTCAGGCAACTCCTTCCTATATCAGAACGATTAAACCAAATCAAAATAGATCTCCAAGTGAATATGATATGAAAGCTGTTCTGCATCAAGTTAAATATTTAGGTTTGCAAGAAAATGTTAGAATTAGAAGAGCAGGTTTTGCTTACAGACAAACTTTTGAGAAATTCGTTGAAAGATTTTATTTATTGTCAATCAAAACTTCATACGCAGGTGAGTATATTTGGGAAGGTGATGCTAAGACTGCAACAGAAATCATTTTGAAAGATTCAAATTTTGATTCTTCAGAATGGCAGTTAGGTGTCAGCAAGGTTTTTATTAAGAAACCGGAAACTTTGTTTGCATTAGAAGATTTGAGAGAGAATTATTGGGCAAATAAAGCTAAAGTTATCCAAAGAGCTTGTAGAAGATGGTTAAAGAGAAGAGAAAATGCTGCTAGAATAATCCAAAGATTATGGAGAAATAGAACAAAAGGTGTGTCGAATAAATATACCAAAATGAGAGATTATGGTAATAATTTAGTTTATGGAAAGAAACAGAGAAGAAGATTATCTCTATTGGGTTCAAGAGGCTTTTATGGTGATTATTTAGGTTGTAATGATAAAACAGGTGGTTTTGGTAAGTTCTTAATGAATGCTATTGGTTTACATGAAAAAATTCAATTTTCTGCAAAAGGTGAGCAACTACATTCTAAGTTTGGTAGATCTTCTCAAAGATTGCCAAAGGTTTTCTTATTAACGGATTCCAATTTGATTGTTGTTGGACAAACTGTTGTTAATAGAAAAGCAAATTATACAGTTGAAGTCTCAATTCCAATCAATAAAATTCCCGAAGTTAGTTTATCAAATTTGGCAGATGATTGGCTTGCTATTAATCTACGTTCAAGTACTCAACCGGATTTATTTGTTAATACTATCTTTAAAACCGAATTGGTTGCTCGTTTGAAAAAGGGAAACTCCAATTTGAAAATCAATATTGGTTCGAGTGTTACATACAGTAAAAAGCCAGGCAAAAAGCATACAGTTAAATTTAAGATCGGTTCAAGCGTTCCAGCAACCGGTGATAGTTACAAATCAAGTACTGTTACTGTTTTAGAGGGTAAAGCTGCTAGTTCAAGACCACGGGAAGCTCCGAAAGGAAAAACTGGTTATGCTGGTGACAGAATTGCTCAGTATAAGAGAACTATTACAACTAATTCAAACTCTGCTGCTGTTGCAGGTGCCGCAGCTGCGTACCATCCAACAACCAAAGCAAGACCAGCTCCACCTGTTTCAAGACAACCACACCCACAACAATATCAACAACAGCAACAGCCAGCGGCTCCTCCGACTTCAACTAAACCAAGATTAACTTCCAAACCAAAATTATCTACGCCAGTTTCCAGATCTAAGCCGACTCCTGTTGCTCCTCAACAGCGTAATTCCGTTCTGCCTGAGGCACGCCAGCAAAATCGTCAATCTTTTGCTGCTCCACCTCCTCCACCACCACCACCAGCAGTTCAAGCAAAACCTAAATGGCCGACTTTCAAAGCAGCATATGACTTTCCAGGTAGTGGTGCTTCAACAGAATTACCAATTACTAAAGATACTATTGTTTATATTTTAAAAGCAGAACCTAGCGGCTGGTCATTGGCTAAAACTTTAGATGAATCCAGAGAAGGTTGGGTTCCAAGTGCGTATATTGTTGAATGCCCACCACCTTCAAATATTGGTTCTGGTGCACCACCGGCCCCACAGTTGCAATCATATTTACAACCACAATCAGCATCGACTAATGCAAACGATGTGGCAGGTGGTTTAGCTGCTGCACTGATAGAGAAGAAGCATGAAGAAACCACTTTAGCTAGTGATTTAGCAGCTGCTATCAGGCAGAAGGCAAGAAGAGAGAGTGATGATGAAGAGGACGAGGATGATGACGATTGGTAATGATTATAAAACGACGCTATTTATTTACATTCATATTTCTATTTTTTGTTTTAATTTTTAAGTTGCTTTTGTTTGTAGCATAATCTGTTAGTATAACGCTCATTACGTTATTTAAATATATTTAATCATTTATTAAATTAAATCATTTTAACTGAAACTGAAATGATTCTCGAACGAAAAAAAAAAAGTTTGTATCCACAAAATTTTTTCATCATTTTTTTTGTCCAGTGATGCATGGATCGCTACATTCTTTAAGGACAAATATAAAATATCCATCCAATTATCACAGAAACAGAATTTGAAGCTAACGTAAATTAACTTTAAAATCATGTCGGATGTTAGTACCATTGCTCAAATCCTGGAGAAGTCATTAAACTCGTCTACTGCCAAGGAATCGGAACAAGCATTAAAAAATCTTGAATTACAGCAAGGGTTTCCATTATCTTTATTACATGTTGTCGCAAGTGATTCAATTAATAGTGGTATCAGATTAGCTGGTGCATTATATTTTAAGAATTTAATTAAAAGAAAATGGATAGGGGAAAGTGGAACTTATCAAATTGATTTACAAGATGTTGGGTTAATCAAGAGAGAAATTATTGGATTAATGATTCAATTGCCTGATCAATTACAAGTTCAGATTGGTGAATCAATTAGTTTGATTGCAGAATCCGAATTTCCAGAACTTTGGCCTGAATTATTGGATGAATTATTGGCTAAATTAAGTGCCGATGATATGATTCTTAATAAAGGTGTTCTAAAAGTTGCACATTCAATTTTTAAAAGATGGAGACCATTATTTAGATCCGATGAATTATTTTTAGAAATTAAAATGGTGTTAGATAAATTTTCACAACCATTTTTGGATTTGTTTAAAAGAGTTGACTACTTAATTGCTAATAGTGGAAATAAAAAGGATTTAAGTATTTTATTTGAAAACTTATTATTATTAGTCAAAATTTATTATGACTTAAACTGCCAGGATATACCAGAATTTTTTGAAGATCATTTATCAGAAGGTATGAATATTTTATTGAAATATTTAAAGTATCATAATCCTATTTTAGAAGAGCCGAATGAGGATGAAGAAATTGATATTGTCACGCAAGTAAAAATTAATATTTGTGAATTAATTCAATTATACACTACAAGATATGAGGAAGAATTTACCAAATTTATTCCATCATTTATTCAAACAATTTGGGATTTATTAAATGAAATTACTATTCAACAAAAATATGATATTTTAACATCAAAAGCTTTACAATTTATGACAGCAATTGCCAATATTTCAAGATATTCTTCAATTTTAAATAATGAAGAGTCACTCAAGCAAATCACAGAAAAAATTATTTTGCCAAATGTTACATTAAGAGAATTAGATGAAGAAATGTTTGAAGATGATCCAATTGAATTTACCAGACGTGATTTAGAAGGATCGGATTCGGACACAAGAAGAAGAGCATCAACCGAATTTTTAAGGGCATTAAAAGAATCCAACGAACATACAGTTACCCAGGTTATTATGAAATATGTTAATCATTATTTATTAGACTATTCGAATAATGGGAACTGGAAATCAAAGGATTTAGCGATCTATTTATTTAGCGCTATCGCATCTAAAGGTTCATTAACTAATGCAGGTATTACGGTTATTAATTTATTAGTTGATGTGGTTGGATTTTTCACAACATATATTTACCCAGATTTAATTGGAGAAGTCTCACATCCAATTCTAAAAGTGGATGCAATTAAATATATTTTCACATTTAGAAACCAATTAACAAAACAACAGTTAATTGAAACATTTCCATTATTATCATCGCATTTTCAAAGTGACAATTACGTTGTTTATACATATACCGCCATCACAATTGAAAAAATTCTATCATTAAGGAATCCGACAAATCACCAAGAATTATTATTTGGTAAAAGTGATATTCCATCAAGTGTTTTAAAGGAACTATTAATGAACCTATTCAGATTAATGTTTAAAAAGGGTGATACACCTGAAAAGTTAGCAGAAAACGAATTTCTAGTAAAATGTATAATGAGAATTTTATTAAACTCTGAAGATTCATTAAAGGATTCGTTTATTGAAATATTACAAGAATTGTTAAAAATTGTTGAAATTATTTCAAAAAATCCTTCAAATCCAAAATTTTCACATTACACATTTGAATCAGTTTGTGTTATTTTAAAATATAATTCGCCAAAAAGCGAATTATTTGAAATTGTCAAACCTACAATGTTAGGTATATTAGGACAAGATATTCAGGAATTCATACCATATTCATTTCAGATTTTATCATATATTCTGGAAAACTACCCAAGAAATATGGAATTACCAATCGAGTACGAACAACTAATTAAACCATTATGTTCGCCAGCAGTTTGGGAATTTAAAGGTAATGTTCCGGCAATTGAAAGATTATTAAGTTCTATCATTACATTTAAACCAACCTTGTTTAGTAATGAAGAGACTTTAACACCAATCTTGGGTGTTTATCAAAAACTAATCTCATCAAAGGTTAATGATCATTTAGGTTTTGAATTTTTAGAAAATCTTTTGATTAAAATTGATTTAAGTATTCTAAAACCATTTTTGAAACAAATTGTAATGATTCTGTTAACAAGACTACAAAATTTCAGAACAGAAAAATTTGTTAAAAGGTTTATTATATTTTTAAGTAGTTTATCAAGTTTGACAGAAGACAATAAAAATGGGTGGAATTCAACTTTAGTAATACAATTAATTGAGAATGTTCAAAATGGGTTATTTAACCAAATTTTAAATAATTTTATTACACCATTTATTTCAAAATTTAATAATTTATTAGATAAAAAAATTTTGGTTATTGGTTTGACAAACTTAATTGTTGAAAATGTCAATAATATTGATCAGGATAAAATTATTGCTACATTAAATGAATTATTGAAATTATTAGGATCGGATTCAATTAAGAATTACAAAAACATCAATGAAAATTTGGAAATTATGATGGAATTGGAAAATGACGATTTAGCCTTTGGATCAAGTTTCAATAAATTAAATATTATTCAGTTAAGGCCATTTGATCCCGTTAAACAAATTTTAGACAAAGATATGGTAGTTAATTATTTCAAAATCAAACTAAGTTCGATGAATGGTTATCAGAATCTATTGTTTTCGTTAAATGAAGAATCCAAAGAAGTTTTAAAACAGTTAGGAATGTAAACAGGATTTTAGCAATTATATATATAGTTTGTTTTTTTAGTGAAATAGTATTAATTTTAAGGAATCTGTTTTGTATTATTAAATTGAAAGAAGTAATGATATCGGATATTCGGCGACATCGGTGTGACCGTCTATTTTTTTATTTCAGTTTCTGTTATTTTTTTTTTTTTTTCACGAAAATTTGTAGGACATCGAAATATAGAGTACATAATGTTATAATATAAAAAGAGAAAATAAAATGACTATAAGCTAAGTAAAATAAACCAAAGAGAAAAAGTACGTAATTAAAATAAAGCAAGCCTTTATCAAAAAAGCTCAACAAGTGACCGTAGTGTATTATTATATCGTTACAGATAAATGTTCATTAATTGGTAGTTGAGATATTTGTGGGTCTGGCTTGACTTTAATATCAATATTCGTTGGTTGTATTAAATCAGAGGAAGGTTCTACATGACCATTGTCTGGTATTGGACCTTTGTAAGTATTACTACTATCATCATCCTCGTCATCATCATCATCATCATCATCATTATTACTATTTGTATTCGTATTTGTTATGATTTCTTCATTATCACTAATATTTGCACTGCCGCTGGTGGCCTTTTTTATATCACCCACCTGCTGTTGTCGTTCTCTTTCTGCGATTTCAGCAGCAGTTAAAAATCTACCACCCTGACCTCTTGGTCGTCTCATGGCATGTTTATGTCTTGATTCATGGAGATAAGGCTTTCTCCCTCTTTGAATTTTAAGTGTTTCCTCAAGTTTAGCTCTTGCTATTCTACGTTTTAGTATCCTATGATACTGCTTTGCATTAACATAATAGGGCTGATCTTGAGCTAGTTGAGGCGTAATCTGGGTTTGTTGTGATGGCTGATGCTGTGATTGTGGGGGGGTCGGATTTTGTGGATGTAAGGAAGTTGGAGAAGGTGTATTTGTATAGGAAGAAGTATGGTCTGTTTGGTAAGTAGCCGAATGATCCTCTATAAAATCCTGGTGATAATAAGCTTGTACTGGGTTTTGCATTTGGTTTCTAAAATAGTATCTACAGATGGGAAAAGATAGGAATTTTCACTTTTTTACTTTATTTTCAAGTTATGCTTCTGGGGTACGGAAGTTTACACTATTGTGAAATCGCCTTTGCTACTTTTTTCTAAAAGCGTCGATCGACGTAAATCATTGTGAACGTCCGTACACCTTGTGATTTTTAGTTTTTTTTTTATTCCGGGTAACGTTGCTTTAACAATGTAATTACCCCTCCTAAAAACATAGGAAAAAAACTATTTGAGGTTTTGTTTAAACATGAATAATGTTTATTTTAAGTTATTTGTTTAGTTACGAAAACTATTATTTAACCATACAAAATGCCATTTTTAGTCACATATAGACCAGCAATCCTTCTATTTTTCTTTATTAGACAGCCAATTGCGGCCGCATCTTTAGTTGGTATGTGGGCTTTCTGGGAAGCTGATAGAAACTTTGATTTAGGTGTTAGACAATCATTTAACTCATGGAGACAAACTGCTTTAGGTTTTCCGACAGTTGAAACTCAATATGATTCTTTTAAAAAAATTGATGAATTGAAAAGAAATGAATTGTTACTTAAAGAATAAATGTTCTTTCGAACAGGAAATAATACAAAATCAATCAAACATATGCAAATACAAAACACTTTTTACGCTTTGAAAGTTATATAACTCTTACCTTTTTAAACCATCTCATATATACAGGTATTTTATTATATCAAATTTATTTATTCAAATTTATTTATTAGTATTCAAAATAATCAACTATTGATTCTGTAATATACACGCTATTTATAAGATTTGTTTTATTTACTACTTCTTCTCTCCTTTTTGCTGATTCTATAAAGCTCAAACACTGCAGCAGGTGTAATGCCTTGGATTCTTCTTGCTTGCCCAATAGTTTCTGGTCTTCCTTCATTCAAATGGTTAACAACCTCGGTAGATAACGACGGTATAGTTTTGTAATCAAAATCAATCGGTAACAATAAATTCTCATCAGATTTGAATGCTTTTATATATTCATTCTCCTTTTTTAAATATCCACTGTAATTGCCTTCAACTGTTATTTTTTGTTTAACCCTTCTGTTAATCGTATTCAAAATTGGATCATTGATGATTGGTATCAAAGATTCAATATCCATATTATTGTATCTTAAGATTTCATACGCAGATTTTAATTTTGAATCATGTGAAATAATGGCATTACTTAATAAATTATCCCATTTAATTGAGCTTAACTTAAAATTTTTTGTTACATTTAATCCATATTCATATAACTTTTTATCTTTCAAAAAAGATTCCCATCTTTCATTGCTGATACATCCTAATTTTTTACCCTTTTCCGTCAACCTCAAATCTGCATTATCTGCTCTAACGCTAACTCTGAATTCGGACCTTGATGTAAACATTCTGTATGGTTCTTCAACACCCTTTGTAATTAAATCATCAATTAAAACACCAATATACCCATCAGATCTATCCAAAAATAATTGTTCTTTCTTCAAATATGATAAACCTGCATTAATACCAGCAATGATACCTTGTGAGGCAGCTTCTTCATAACCAGTTGTACCATTAATTTGTCCTGCTAAAAATAGTCCTTCAATTAATTTCGTTTCTAGAGTTTGTTTTAGCTCTCTTGGATCAATATAATCATATTCAACACCATAACCTGGTCTCAACATTTTAACATCCTCTAACCCAATAATATATTTTAACATTTCATCTTGAATTTCTTCAGGCATTGTACATGAAATACCATTTGGATACATAACGTCCGTATTTAATCCCTCAGGTTCTAACCAAACTCTGTGTTCAAATTTATCTTTGAATCTAATGACTTTAGATTCTAAAGATGGACAATATCTGGGGCCTTTTACAGTTTCTCTAATATGAATTGATTTATCTAAGTTGTTACTAATTAAATCATGCAATTTTTTTGTTGTGTTTGTACTGTAACATGACACCTGCTTTTCAATGCTTGGTTTTTCATTCATATAGCTCATTGGCTCCGGAGGTTCGTCACCAAACTCTTCTTGAACTAGTTCATAATTAACACTTTTTGCACTGATTCTTGGGGGAGTACCTGTTTTTAATCTACCCATTTTAAATCCAACATCCTTAAATGTATCACTTAACCCATAACTCCCTATTTCGTCAATTCTACCAGCTGGCCAACATTTCAATCCAATATGAATTTCACCTCCTAAAAATGTACCCGTTGTGATAATGACCTTGTCACATTTTATAAATGATCCGTCATCTAAAATTGCTCCCCTAACAATACCATATTTTCTACCTAGTTGATCAGTTTTATCATCTTTTAAATCAATAATTAAATCTTCAACTTTGCCTTCCATAATATTTAAATTTTTATAATTTTTTAAAAAGTCTTGCATTTCCTTTGCATATAATTCTCTATCGATTTGTGCTCTATGCCCCCAAACTGCAGCACCCCTTGATCTATTTAAAACTTTAAATTGTATACCTGCTTTATCAACAATTTTACCAGCAATACCATCCAATGCATCCAATTCCTTAATTAATGTACCTTTTCCGATGCCTCCCAAAAGCAGGATTACATGATGTTGCGCCAATATTTGAATATGAAGGTGTAATCAGTGTAGTTTCAACTCCAGTACGTGCTGATCCAGTTGATGCTTCGACTCCTGCGTGACCTGCTCCAACAACTAAAACTGGATGGTGAGGAGATTGCAGAAGTTTATTCTCAATATCCGATGTAATATGAATGGAACGCTTGAAAATTTTATTTAATCTTAACATCTTTAATTATTAATGTATTGACAATTAAAAGGTGAAAAGTGTATTGGAATTTAAAAAAAAATTTCACCGTTAAATGATTTAATTTTCGCTTATTTAGGAAACTCGGACTTTTTTTATCATGGTATGATAAAACCCAATTGAAAAGTTGCTTTCCTGGGATCATTTATTTTCAGTGATATATATATAGATTACATTTAATTATTATATTATTATACAGTCTAATATTACTCTTCTTCTTCTAAAGGAATGCTATAATCTTCCTCTTCCTCAGATTCTTCATTATTATGTATGCTGATGGATATCTCTGATTTAAATTCTTTCCAATCAACAAGTCCATCTCCCGTTTCTATTCCGTATTCTTGTTCTTCACCATTAATTTGCACAACGGGTTCTTCTGCAAGATTTCCAGTTGATACTTCAATTAGGTCTTCAATTAATTCTTCATTTGGCTCTTCATTTGGCTCTTCAATTTGTTCTTCAATTTGTTCTTCAATTTGTTCTTCAATTTGTTCTCCAATTTGTTCTTCAATTAGGTCTTCAATTAATTCTTCATTTGGCTCTTCATTTGGCTCATCAATTTGTTCTCCAATTTGTTCTTCAATTTGTTCTTCAATTTGTTCTTCAATTTGTTCTCCAATTTGTTCTCCAATTTGTTCTTCAATTTGTTCTCCAATTTGTTCTTCAATTTGTTCTTCAATTTGTTCTCCCACTGGTACTTTTGTTGACTCTTTAATTGACTCTTCAGCTGCTACTTTAACTTGCCATTTAGTTGGCTCTTGGGTTGGCACTATATCTACTGTATTATTAGGGGTTTCAGTAGTTTTAGACTCTGAATCAGCTTTTCTATTATCTCTATTTTCATATTCATTATTTTTTGTGAAATCAGCATTTAACTCTACGTTACGATTTTCAATTGTTTCTTCAAGTGTTCGAGCTTCTTCTACTAAATCTGTACTTGCTTTCCCAAATTTTTTTTCGTTTTCCTGATTTTTTTTGAAAGCATTGCCATCTTTTTCAAATGATTCAGTATTATTATCTGTTTTTTTGACGGTATTCTTTAAAACTGAAGTTTCATGTTCAACGTTTCGTTCAACCTGCTTTTCAAATTGGTTTGGTTTTTGAATTTTTCTTCTCTTCCTACTACCCCAAATAACATTTTCTAAATCTTTAACAATTTCCACATCCCATAATTTCATACCTAATTCTAACAAACCATCATTATTTAACCTTAATAAGTCTAAATTTTTGTCTAATTTAGCTCTTTTAATTAATAATTTAATATCATTTCCATTTATACCTTTTTTGTTTGCATGATTTGCAAAAAAATCCAAATCTTTTAATTCTTGATCAAAAAATTCATTGGTTAAGTTTTTTAAACAACTAATTGAATCATTTGATAAAGTATTTGATAAAATTGGAATGGATAGTGATTGAATTAATTTCTTATACATATTATTTGTAAAAGTTAATCCGCCACTAGAATTGTCAACTTTTTTGAAGTTTCTTTTGTTGATCACTTTTTTATCCCTTTGGGTTACAAAAATTAAATTTTGTTGAATTAATGACAAGTCCGGATCAAATCTAGGATCATTTCCAGCATAATTATCATTTTGATTATCATTTCCAATATCATTTCCAATATCATTTCCATTACCAATTCCATTTTCACTTTCAGTGTCACTCTCTTCATATGATTGATTGATTAAACCAGATAATTCATTCAAAGAATCCAATTCTTTTTCTAGATTTAAATCAAAATCAATTCCAAATTCTCCCTCATCTCTGATAATTGCTTCTGGTATTGCAATATTTGATGTATTGGGTAATGTAGATAACGATAGCCTTGAAGATAACTGCTTACGTGGTGTTTTATCTGTTTGTGATGGTAATGAAGATCTATTATCATCATTATCGTCTGTTCGCTTTTCATTCTCATCTTCTTCATAATCAATCGTATCAAGTCCATTATTTAAATCAAAATCCGCTTGATGAGACTGATCGTATTCTATTGATTCTTCATTATATGATTCATTAGGTGAAATTTTGTTAAATTGTGAGTTACTAGAGTATAGCTCTTGATCAATTGAATCAATTATTTTCGCATTTTGTAAATTTAATTCATTTATAGCTATATTTTTAGATTGATTCAACGGTTTGACAAAATTTTGGGATACTTCATTAATAGTCGGCAATGGTGCTAAAGTAACTAAATTGTCCTGCCGTTGTGATTGTGATTGTGATTCTAATTGTGACTGCGATTGCGATTGCGATTGTGATTGTGACTGTGATTGCGATTGTGATTGTGACTGTGATTGCGATTGTGATTGCGATTGACTATCAATTTTAAAAGTTTCTTCTAATAAACTTCCACTAACATCAATATCGTCTATTTCTTTTATTAGTTTATCTTCCAACCCCAACAAAACACCTAAAAGTCTCAAATCTTTGTTTGGGTCATACCTTTTCGTACTTTTATTTTTTGACGGTGTCAATAATAACCTATTTCTACGTGGAGTTGTTGCATTTTGAATTGTATTAATTGTGATTGGAGTTGTTGGCCTATTAGGAGTTCTATGTGGTGTTGTTGATCGGCTTCTCCGATTTGGTGTAGTTGGAGTCTGTATTGGCGTCGTTTGTCTTGGATATCTATATGGTGTTGTGGGTATTATAGAATCCATTTTTGATTAAGTAAAGGATTTAAATGTAAACAACGTAGATTGGAAAACATGATTATGTTACAGCGAATTCACTGCCCGATGGCTGGATAAAATTTTTTTTGTTCTTCCTTTAAATTTTTTTGTTTTTTTTTTTTTTTTTTTTAAGATATTTTTTAAATTTTTATATTGTTATAATTAGAAAAGATGACTGATGAAAATATTGTAGGTGATGATTTGAACGATGGATTGGAATATGAATATTCTCAGTCTGAAGATGAAGGTATTGCCATTGAATCAAGTAATGAAAAATTAGATGAATCACACGAAGATGAAGAAGAAGAAGATAAAGAAAAAGATAAAGAGGAAAATGATGGCGAGGATGGTGACAGCGACAGTGATGATGATGACGAAGACGACGAAAATCCTAAAAAGCGTAAGAAATCTGATAATCTTAAAAACAAAAAGAAACAAAAAGTGGAATACGAAGTTCAACAAAAGCAGGATTTAGTTAAAGAAACCTCAGATATGTTATCAGAAAAATTAGCTTCAAAAATTAGAGAGTTAAATCCAAAGCTATCTCCATTAGAATTAAGTGATTTATATTTGAAAAAAGATTTATTTAAGTATACAGGGGATTGGAAAACCGAAAGAGATCTAGAAAATTTAGAAAAATTTATTAGATATTATAATTCCAAATTAATACCAAACTTAAAAAAAATCAAGAACAATATGAAGAAAATAAAAAGAAATAATTATGCATCAACCCATGGAAAAGGCAAAGCTGAAGAAGGAGGAGATGACGATAAAGAAAAAAAGGAAAAAAAAGCTCCAACAGATACACCAAAAAGAAAGTTTATTGTGATTTTATCAGAGTCTGCAATTAGAGCTTGCGATGTTCATAGAGCAACAAAGAATTTTGAAGGTAGTTCAATGAAATTGATTACAAAGAATTTGATTAGTCAGGATTTAAAGTTATTGAAGACTACATGGTCCAGAGTTTTAAATGCGACACCAAATCGACTACTTAATTTATTTGAAGCTAAAGATGCAAGTATAAAACCCGAGGAAATCGAAAGTATAATTTGTGATTGTTATTTAGATGCCAAAATGAGAAACATTTGGGACACTAATGAAACGTTTGACGTTATTAGAACAATTGCAAGCGCAAACCCAAAAGTTAAAATTTTATTGTATTAGATGTTGAATTTTATATTTCGAATAAGTAAAAAATTTTAATAAATAATAATATTGAAGATAAATAAGAAATATATAAATAAAGAGTGAATAAATAAATAAATCAGTTGGCTAATTATTTGCTTATTTCTTAGCAGCTGCAGCGGCATCCCATTTATGAACAGTTTCTAAAGAATATGCGTTTTTTGGATCAAAAGTATGTGTTTCAGCTTGTCTGTAAAGTAAATATAAAACTGAGAAATAACCAGCAAGTGCAATGACACCATTAACACGATAGTTCTTTGGGGTATGATACCAACCACCAGTTGGAGGAGTGACCCACTTTGGAATAAATTGACCGTGAGACTGTAATAACCAAGATGAAAATTTTAATCAGAAAAGTTAGTAAACAAGAAAGAGCCATAATAAGACCAAGTTAAACTAGCAACATACCATTATATGCGATGTGTGTACTGAAATAAAGGAAACAATAATAAGTTAAACTGCCAACTACCTTTAAATGAACTGAGCTTAATAACAAATTTGATTTTTGTGAGGGAAAATTTCCCCACTTTGAAATTATAAAAGAGTAAAAGAAAATAAAAGCGACGCGTCGATATGTGGCATAAACTACGTGTACTAAAATGTTATGGGATAATTGTACAGTCTATTTATGCCATTTTATTTTTCAACAACGAAATAATTTTTCACTTTGGAAAAGTTGAGCTTTTAATTTTAATTTTAATTTTACATAACAATCTTTGATAAATTGTTAATATAATCTACAATCTATAATCATTTAGCATGTCTAGACTGTTGACTATTTCAAGAAATCAGATAAGGTACATATCCACATCGCCTGTTGCTCCACTAACAGAAGCAGCTGTTAATAAAAGAAAATTTAAATTTACATATGAAACTGCTAAAAACAAAACCACATCAGAAAGTGATTTAACTAAACCTGAAAATGACTTTAATTTTGCACAATATAAAAGAACTCAAGTCAGTAAGAAAATTACAGAAGAAAAGGCAAAATTAATTCCATCAGTTATTGCATTACATTCTCGTCTTAATTTATCACCAAACTTTCAATATTCAACATTAGTTAGATCGTTAACTTGTAAAAATAAAACATCTGATTTAGCAGATAATACCCAAATGTCAATTTTTGGTTCAAATTTATTAAGCTTTTATGTTACAGAATATTTAATCACAAATTATCCAAGATTACCAATTTCAATTTTAAAAACTGCAACTGATGCATATATTGGAAATTTTTCACTTTACGATTTATCAAAAAATATTTGGGGTATTGAAGAAGATAATTCAACAAATTTAGAAAAATATTTAGCAAACGAGCCATTGTTATTAAGATATGGTAAACTAAGATATTCAAAATCAGTTACACAACCAGAATCAGGTATTACAAAATTTTCAAGACCAACCGACACAATTGATTTATCAAAAGCTGAAGCTTTTGCAAATTCTGTTCGTTCAATAATTTCTGGTATTTACGTTCATGATGGTGAATTAGCGACTAAACAGTTTATTAAAAATCATATTTTATCAAGAAAAATTGATATTAGTAGTATGTTTCAATTTAAAGAACCTGGTAAACTATTAACAAAATTGTTAAAATCTCATAATATGGAATTACCAACAGTCAGATTAATGAGTGAAACTGGTAGATTATCAAATTCACCTGTTTTCGTTGTTGGATGTTTTTCTGGTGAAAATTTATTAAGTACAGGTGAAGGTTCTTCATTAAAAGAAGCTAGAATTAGATCTTTTGTTAAATCTTTGAAGGCTTGGTATTTATATAAACCACTTGATAATGTTACGCCAAGTGAGGAAAACTTTAAAGGATTATTTGTTGATGCTGGTGAAAAATTTTATTAAAGTTTTATTAGAATTCTTAATTATTTATTATAGTGTATTTTGTATATAGTTTAACCTTAAATTACATATTTTTATTATTTAATTTCTTATTAAAAAAGAAAGAGCAAGGATTGCTAAACATTAGGCGATGAAGTAACTTCAATCATCTTTTTCAATTCTTCATCTAAATCTTTGAACATAATTTTATCAACTAATTCAAAGTTTTCATTACCTTTGACACCTTCAATGCTTAATTTATATAATTCTGAAAATATTTTCAAACTTTCTTTCCTTATATTACTTTCATCATCATTTATTGTTTTGTTTAATATTCTTTCAATTAAAAAGACATCCTCTCCAGTAATTTTCCTGAGTTTGACTAACTCTTCAATTTTTAATAATATAATGGTTTTTTGAATTACATTCAGTTGATCTAACTTAATATCAAATAACACTTGAATTTTTTCAATATGTTTGAAGAGTTCAAAAATACTAAAAAATAATTCATTTTCTTCAGTATTATCGTTTAACAAATTTAGTGTATGGGTCAGTAATTGTTTTTCATCAAAGCTATTATTCAATTTAATCAAACATGTTTCTAAAATAACCAATCCAATTATTATCAATCCATTAGGTAAATTCGGTAGACAATGTAATATGCTTTCATAAATGTTATTGATTTCTTTAATTTCAAGTTTATTATTTTCAATATTCCAACAAGTTATAAGTAGAGTGTTATAATTAATTTTCTCAGTATCAATATCTAAGTTTGTCTCAAAATTTTTAATACTGGAGTAATCCATTCTCAACTCCTTTAACCATAATGCATACCAACTATCACATGAGTCTTCAAATACTATTATATTATCTTTATTCTCTTTATCTTCGTTAATAGTAAGTTGATTCATATCAGGTGTACTATCACTCATCAGTTTTTCATTTTCTTTATTTTCATTAATGGAAGAATCAACATCCATTACACATACCTCATCATCGTCTTTGAAAACATCATCAATATTGATGATCTCATTGTTTTTACCGTCCGCTTGTTCCTTATTTCCTGTTTTGACTTCAGTTTTATTTTCATCTTGACCATCTACCGCAACTTCAACCTTCAAATTATGATCATCATGATCATCATCTTTAATTTTTCTCTTAAATGGATTAATCATAGTCATATCAGATACAAACATATTTTTGTTTAATTCATTGATATCAATTCTTCTTGGTATAACTTTTGTTAATTCATCGACATTTTCATCGAATTCTAAATTAACCTTTAGCGGTGACGATGAATCATTAATGATGGTGTCATTTTTAATATTCAACAACTTATAAATTTCATTTTTGATTACATCATTACAATCATTTAAACACCTATTAAAGATATCATTAAAAATATCATTACTCAACTCAAGTAGTTTTTTAAATAAATTGACTTCCAAATCCGAATTAATAATTTCGAAACATTGAAATAACGACTCAAATATTGTTGATAATAAATATGATGTTTTAGAAATTTTATTAGATTTTAATAACTGATATAATAGTGAAAAAATTGTCTTTAAAAATTCATGTTTATATTTATTGTACTGAATTGATAGATTCATATCATCGATTTTTGATGCATCAATACTAAAACTTAAAGTATTTGTAATTGCAAGGCATAAATCTTCAAGTGGTAATTCATTGATTAATAAATCCAATTGTTTTAAACTTAATGGATTTTTAACAGTGTGGATACAATATAATCTAATTATGTTTTCTGTTGTTAAATATGACGAAATAAATCTGAAAAAGTTCAAGTTATTAAAAATCTCTGAAAAAATAAGTGGATTTATAATTGAAAGATTATTCAACGCAGAATTAAATTTAATTGACAATCTATCCTTTGGTTCATTTAATAAAATAGTGAAACCTTTTTTTTGTAAATCAGTTGATGTTGATGTTATTAAGTCATAAATATTATTTTGTCTTCTCATACGTTCCGTAAAATCTTCCATTAAATTCTCATCTTTTATTTTATTATCCTTCGATTTAATTTCATGATTTAAAATTCCTAAACTTGAAGCTCTTTGTGAAATTCTAGACGTTGCCCTTTGTTTTATTTTTTTATCATAATCCGTACCCATTGATAAACTTCTTTCTCTTGTTAATTTTTCTTTTATGTTAATTTCATTTTGTAAAAGTTTTTTATGAGATTCAATCTTGCCTTCTTGTTCATGTTCAAGTTCATTTTCATGTTCAATTATTAAATTTGTTTCTTTTTCTTTGTCCTTGTCCTTTTTTTTTTCTTTTTCTAATTCTTTTTGTTTTGCTAAAATTAATTCCCTAACGGATCTTCTTGAGCTTGACCTATTGGAATTACTTAATGGACCATTTTTAATCTTTTCTAATGCTCTAACTGTATTCGGATCTAATTTTTTAATAATTTTATCCCCAATATTTGGATAAATACTATTTAAACTCCAAAACGCACCTCTCATTGATTCTTTGACAATTGGCATTGGATCGGATAATCCTTTCACTAAAATTTTTTCGAATGAATCAATAAATTGATCCAAAGTTGATTTATCATTTTTAAACCTTAATAATAATAAACGAATCCAACCACCAACATAAGCCCTGGGTTGAATATTTTTATCTTGTGAAGCAACTAAAATTAAATTCATTAATCTTAAATTTGAATTTGTATATAATAATAGACCAACAGCGCCCGCATTTGCATTCTGATGCATGATTGACTTTCTAGCATAAGTTAATTTAATCAATGCATGGAATAACGTTTCAACGGTGAAAGGATCTAAAAATGACCCAATGAAAATGCCTAATTCTTTAGATAATTGACACGCATTATTTGATAACGTTGTTCTTAAAGACAAAATTGATTTGGCAATACAATCCTTTAAAGTTTTGATACATTGTGATAAAGATAGAGTAAATTCAATAACTGCATTTCCTCTGACCAGTGATCTTAATTCAATTATACATTGCTGCCTTTGAAGCCAATTTTGTTCAGACTCCTTGCCAGCAAATGGAATCATTAATTTCTCCGTTAAGTCAAATAAACAATTTTCGTCATTAATATCTTTTGGTTTAATTGAGTTATCCATTGCATAATTTGGAATGTTGTTTAGGATTTTATTCAAGTCTTCATCATCGTTTTCAGACTTATTTATATTGTTGTAGCTATTATTCTCATTATTATCATTGCTATTATCATTACTATTGTTATTCTTTTCATTACTATCGCCATAATTGACTGAATTTTCACTTATATCAAAATTATTTTCAAATCTCGAATTTGAATCGTTTAATCTATCTAATGAGTTCTCATAATCAAAAATTATATCCTTATTTATATTTAATAGTAAATTAATCGAAATTTTTTTATCAATTTTGAAATTAATTAATTCGTTAACTAAATCCAATTTAGCAGATTTATTATTGGGATTAATATTCTTAAAAAATAAAATTAATAAATCAGTAGAAGAATTAACAACATTTAAATCCTTATCATTTAATAAACATATCACATCAGGCATTAAAGGTTTAAAACTAAAATTTGAGCTATATTTAATGATATCTTTTAACATTGATAGAACTCCAATTTTAATAAATGGATTTTTGTTTTTCAAACCGTAATTTTTAAAAATAAGTATAAATTCTTCCGGAACCGATGACCAGTAAGTTTCTATGGCTTTTTTTGCAGTATTCTTAATTGAAATTTTTGTTTCTAATAGTCGATCAATTAAAAATGGTATAATCTGATTATCAAACAATTTTAAAAGCTTTGAATCTTGGATGCTAACACGTTTAACTAGATGACAAATCGTTGAAAAGGCAGCAATTGATAATTTTGGGATCTTGAATGCAATAAGTAGTGAATCAAAGTACTGTGGAACAAATGATAAATTAATTAGATCCCTTTTTATATGAGCTTTCAAATCAAGTATCAGCTTTAGAGATAATTCTATATCATTGTTCATAATAGCATTATATAAGTCATCGCCATTATATTCTGACATAATTAACGAAAAATGATATCAATATAACAAATTTAAAGTAGAAGTTTCACAGTCAAATGGAAACTGAAATATAAAACATATAACATAAAAAATTAACATGAAAATATGAAATCACTTTTTTTTGTTTACGCGTCGTCGCAGTTTGAAAATTCGCATTCATCTTCTTTGTAAACGGGAATCAATACTTTACCACTTTTATGTTTTAGCTTATACCAATTGGTTGCTAGTAAACCACCATACTCACTGGGCTGGCTGAATGCTATTTCCCATGGTTTTAAAATGATACCATAAATTTCCCAATTTTTAACGCAATCAAGTAATTTACTCGCAATCCCAAATCTTCTAAAATTTAAACTGACATAAATTCTAGATATGCCTGTTTTAATATTAATATTCTTGTTTGGCACTAATTTACCTGAATCATGGATTAACCAGTAACCCGTTTTTGGTGTATCTGTAGTTACCAGACCAATTAAAAATGATTCAGTTTTATTATTATCTTTGTTCCTAGCAGTCATTATACACGCATAAGCATTACCGGACTTCTTAGTAAATGATCTATTATCTATTGGAGAATTTAATGATGTGTTAACCATATCAAGATATGATTCAGTTAATTTGATAGCATTTGAAAAATTTAAATCCAATTTGATTATCCTGGTTTCACAGTTTTTAACTGAAAAAGTTAATACAGTTCTACCAAAATTACTTAAAGAGTTGTTTGAAATAGGCAAACCATTGATGATTTCGTCATGATATTGTTTGTGAACTTTAAAATCAATTAAAATATGTGGTAAATATGTCAAACCACAATCAATGCATTTTATCTTTTTAATTGGTGTGTTGAATCTAGTTTGCTTGAGAATTTTTGTTTTCTTTTTTATTTTTTTAACTTTTGAATTCTCTATATCTTTTGATCTTGCTTTATTTAATTGTGAATCATCTTTTGTATTAATGAAAGTTGTAATATCCATATTCCATTAATGTTTCAAAATATAGAAATAGATTCATGCAAAACCGAGCATTAATGTGAAAGATAATAAAATGAATTGCAACATATATATAGGTGTACGGATGTGTTATATATTTTATTGTCATTTACTCTTTGAAGTTATCCTACTAATCAGTTAATGAAAATATTAACAATATTCAACTGAATTTTATTTATTATATACAATTGATTCAACGAATTTTTTTTCTTTATTTAGCTTTGGTCATGGTTATCAAGAAAAGAAATAAAATGTCTCGAGACAGAGTTAACGATCGAAAAATTAATTATATTATTTCTCCCACATTCTTCCAGATTTTGCTTAGTATTAATAACTTATCAAAGCTATATACATAAAATGAGTGCATTTAAAAACCCAAATCCAAAATTTTCAGATTTATTACCAAATTCGACATTATGGAAACAGCAAATTACACAGTTTTTAGAAGAAGACATACCATCGTTTGATTATGGTGGATACGTTGTTGGTTCGAATGAACAATCAGCTACATTGTATTGTAAATCGGATTCAATTTTATGTGGTAGACCGTTTGTTGATGAAATTGTGAAACAGTGTGAATTAGAAATTGAATGGTTTTATGAAGATGGAGCTTATTTAAAATTAAATGAAATAACTAAAATGAAGGTTGCAACTGTTTCGGGACCAGTCAAGAATATTTTACAAGCTGAAAGATTGTTATTGAATGTTTTGTGCAGAATGTCAGGTATTGCAACACAATGTTTTAAGACGATTAGTTTAGCCAGAAAATCAGGCTATGAAGGTATTATTGCAGGTACTAGAAAGACCACCCCAGGTCTAAGAATTATGGAAAAATATGCAATGCTAGTTGGTGGAATTGATATGCACAGATACAATTTGAGTAGTATGATTATGTTAAAAGATAATCATATTTGGGCGACGGGTTCAATTACAAAGGCCGTTGCAAATGCGAAAAAAGTTGCTGGATTTAGTCTTAAAATTGAAGTTGAAGTTCAAAATGAGGCCGAAGCAGTCGAAGCCATTGAAGCTGGAGCGGATATTGTGATGTTGGATAATTTTTCAGGTGACAGTTTAAGAGTTGCAGCTAAAAAATTAAAAGCAACTTATGGTGATAAGGTTTTATTGGAATGTAGTGGTGGCTTGACTTTGAACAATTTAGGAGAATTTTTATGTAATGATATTGACATTTATTCGACAAGTAGCGTTCATCAAGGTACAGGAATCACTGACTTTAGTTTAAAAATCAATAAATGAATGTTTTATGGGATTTGAAGTGCTTTGTTTTTAGAGGCTTAAGAGTTGATAAATATGTATATACATAGTTATATTAGAATTTAAAGTAAAATATCATGAATAATTGGTGTATGAATAATGTGGAATGACTCATCTTGAGTGTTTAAAATATAGAATTAAAATTAGAACTCTAAAACAAAGTATAACGAATAAGTGCAGCATGAATAAGTTGGGATGCTTCATCTTAAATGTTTAAAATTATATAGAATTAATAAATACATATGTATATACAAAGTTATAATAAATGAAAATTAAAACTTTAAAACAAAATATAATATTATAAATGTGGAAAACATTTATGCACTTCTTACATTATTAATTATTTTGGTAATTGTTCCTTTTGAGCTTGTTGTTCCTTTTGCTTTTGCTTTGCAACGGCATAGACAATACCAGAACCAAAACCAACGAAGATTGAGGAAATTGAGAAGAAATTAATTGGAGCATCAAAAAAGATTAGACCTGACAATGCAATTGGCAACTTGTTCAAAGCACCCACCATGGAATAGGTGGTTGAAGATGTAACTCTGATACACCAACCTGAACAATATGAAATACCAACGGAAGTTGCACCGGACAAGATCATTGCAATCCAAACTGAGGCTCTATTGTCAGGTGGGAAGTTCAAGTTGATATTTTCGGTGGACCAGTCTTCCAACAACAAGGAAGAGACAAGCAAAATTGGAATGGACAACAAGTTATTGTAGTACATGGTATCGAAATCCTTGAAGTTAGTCAACTTAATTCTCTTTCTCATGAATAGAACAAATGACGCTGATGAAACACAGTTTGTGAACATCCACAAGTAACCAATGTTAAAGTTGAAAGCACCTGAAGCATCGGTATCACCGTAGGTTGCAATGACAGAGGAGAAGACCATCAAAAAAAAGGATCCCAATGCCATGGAGGTAACGTCACCGCCGAACCATAGAACTTCACCATAGGCGATCAAGATGATGGTCAAGTTCTTGAAAATCGTATAAATTGGAATCGACAAGTATTGGAGCGCTTTTGAGGAGGTGTAAATCATCACCACTAGCAAGAAGGCAATTGGCGACCATTTCTTGGCCTCGTTGGTGTTGAACTGTCTATATGTGATAACACCGAAATATTTCAGAATTGCAATTGTAATGGTACAAACAACCGACTGGACTGCCAACAAAAAGAAATTCAAGTTGAAGTAGTAGCCTGAAACGACATATTTGTTTGTGACTGTCATCATAATCGACGACACACAGTAGCATAGGATGGACACTGGTCCCGAGTTGACCAGACGGCCGATTGCAGAAGGTTGTGCAATGGCAGATCCAGCAGCGGCAGCTGGGGCTGCTACATCCTCTTTTTTCTCAAACGACATGACTATTTAGAGAGTGAGTAGGTGATAATAACTATTTATGAGTGTAACAAATCAAACAAAGATTATAAACAGACAGAAATACTGGAAAATACCAAGAAAAGAAATAAGAAGAGAAGAGAGACGGGAAAGGAAATGAAAACAACACCAATCCAAAAAAAAATAAAAAAATCGAAAAAACTAAAAACAAAAAACAAACAAGGCTTAATTTAACCTCTGAGAATATTTTTTGTATGTATATAATCTATGGTGTTTATGGTGTGTATATGCCTATCGTGTATATCGTATGTATGGCATGTATAATTTTTAAGCTTTTATTGTATTTATTGTATTTATTGTATTTACAATCTAACTAACCCCTATAATTTCATTTTAATACCATGTTCTATTATCTATGTATATATAATAAATGTATTAAATATATTAGACTGTAAATTCTACTTCACCAGTTGAAATCTGAAAACGTTCAACTGTAAAACAACAGAAAATTAACGCGTTGATTTTTCACTGGGAATGGACGTTCTAGATCCAAAATAGACACAGACCAAGGACACGGTGCCTGGTTGTAGCTACAAATTAGGAAATGTTGGAAGGAGATGGAGGATGGGGGGGATAATTAGTGGTGCACAGGTGTTTGGTTTGGCAAAGAATATTTTGGTTTATAGGTGCACGGGTGTGATGGGAGGTCGTGTGAAGATCGATTTATTTCATTCCCTTTTTTTTTTTTTTACTCTACACGTACAACTAAAACATTAAAAGAAAGAATTGTAAAATTACTATATAAACATTAAAAAATAATCGGAAATCTAAACATGTCAATTGAAAGAAAATTATGTAAGTCAAGTCATCAATTCCTGATAGCTAACACCGTAACGTCTCATGTATTCATTATTTAATAAAATCAGTATACAAAAATCATATGAACTGGTATTTTAATACACGGTACGCCTAGAGCAATTGAATCAAACTTGATAAACAGTCTTAAACATAACAAAACATTGAATTAACGGGGTTTTCTTAACAAAAAGTTTTTAAAAATCGGCAAATAACTCTTCAATCCAGAGAAAAAGAAAATAACAAAAAATTTATTCAGACAGAGGTGCGACATTGTAACTTAAACCAGTAGTTTAAGCAGCAATGGTGACTTCGACATCGACACCAGGTTGGATGGTGATTTGAGTGATCTTCTTGACTAAAGAAGCTGGGGCGTGTAAATCAATGTATCTCTTGTGGATTCTCATTTCATAATGTTCCCAGGTCTTGGAACCTTCACCATTTGGTGTCTTTCTGGTTGCAATAGATAAGGTCTTGGTTGGCATTCTAACAGGACCTTTCTTGAATAAGTTTTCTCTTGCAGCAGATGCGACAATGGATTGAGAAACCAATTCTAACTTCTTGACTTGGGTAGAAGTTAAAGTGATTCTGATCTTGTGGATTTCTTGTTGTTGTTCAACATCTTTCTTTTGTTCGACGGCAGACATTCTGTGTTTATGGATACTATGATATGAGACGTTCAAAGTTACCAAAAGGAAAGATTCAGTATCGGTATTGAAGATGAAAAAAATCAGTCAAGTGAAAAATAAAATTCGACTGTCTGCGACGACTCCCTCACGCATTTTCAAATTTGTGCGTGGATATTCGGAGGAGGGTTATAGCCCTCGTGGATTGCACGTGTTGCACGTGTTGCACGTCCTACAATTACTCTCCGTACTGTCCATACTCTTATCACTGTATTATTTATTAAGTTACTATATCTTATTACTTTTAAGCGTTACAAAACTTTTTCTATATCTTGAATTAAAAAACAGTTCCGTCTGCAAATAGCTCAATTGGCGGACCGCCATTATCTCTCAGCTTTTTAGCAATCAAACGGCCAGACTTCCATGATCCAGCTTCAATTAACTGCGGTAACGATATTTCATATTTTGTACCTTTAATTTTCATTTTCTCATTAACTAATGGCAACAATTTATCTAATAAGCAAATGGTACATGATCTCCATTCAACAATAACGTCATCAGACGGCTCGTATGTTGGAATTAACTCGTTGAATCCAACTTTTTTAGAAAACTTTAAACCTTTCTCCAAAATCTCGGATTTCAAATTTAGCAGTTTGAAATCCAAAAACAATCCACCATTCCTATACTCTGGCAATCCAGTCATGAATTTTGTGTTTAAAATCTCAAATTTACCATATTTAGTTAGCGGCAAAAACAACGAATATGTTAGCCATTGAGTTAACTTATGAAATGTGACAATTTTTGACCATTCAGGTAACTCATCTGGATTTGTAACATTAAATTCTTTTAATGAGTAACTGATTTTGTTTTGTAAAAACCATGCATCCCCAATTGTTTCGCCGTTGACCTTGATTCTGCCCTCTGTTGGCCAAATTGGTGACAAACCTTGCATTAATGAATCCCAAAGATCTTCTAGTTCTAGCTTATACCCATTGGAAGTTTGAGTACATTTCTTACTAATTAAATAATCAACCAAATTACCTGGTCTTGAATCTTCACCAAAAATTTCTCTATTGTTTTTTAAAGTTTCACCTAGTTTATTTAATAATTTTAATCTTCCATCAAATCCAGCAATCGGATTGGCATTTGAAATTTGAAAACCCTCAATTAGATCTTTTGATGTTAGTTCTGATAATTTGTCTCCGTTAACAGTATACTTATCATTCGAATTGGATGAAAATTTTCCGTTTATGAACATGTAAAAACTTGCAACTGCAATACCTTCAGATCTATCAATATTCAATCCACTAGACTCTTCTTTATATTTCCAAACATTTCCGGCACCTGCATCAAGCAAAACGCTGACAATGAATAGATCAATTAATTTTTTACAAATTTCCAATCCTGTTAAATCTTTGAATTCATTATTGATTAAGTTTGTTAATCTTTTGATACCATTGGTTTCAAAATGTTGGTATCTTCCATGGACGGGTATAGTCAATAAATCCTCATTTCTTGGAAATGATTCCCTGACTGTACCAATTACAAAATCGACAATTTCAGGAAATTGATCTAAATTGACATCAAAATTATTGAGTTTATCCATATCAATTAAATCATCAGTACACTTATTTGTTTCCCTCACTGATTTAATAGTATAAAGGTATTTAATTTTTTTATCGTCTTTGGAATTGGTCATGATAATTAATCTAATAATTCAGATAAAATGAATGCAGTAAAGAATATAGGGTGGTTAACTGAATATAAAAAGTGAAAGAAAACTGATCAATATTTATATTTTGGGTAATGTTTTCTTATCAATATCGGTGTTCTCGTTAAATCCTGCTCCGAAAAAACGGATTTGCTCGATTACCGTCGGTCTTATACATAGATTCCCCGTATTCATTTTTTTTCAACTATTCACTCCCGTCTTTCACTTTTGAAAAATATTCAATAAAACATGCAAGCTTTAGTATTATCAGGAGCTCTTTAATTTTTAAATATAAAATATTTAAAACATTTCCTGTTAAGAGATTTTCATTGTTCATAGTAAAAACGTTTTTGACATTTGGTAGCGATATTTTAAGCTTCATGTTTTTTTTTGTTTCTCTTAAATGACATCTCAAATATTTTTCATCAATAAATTTAACTGAAACTAATCATGTATATAAACAAAAAACTAACTAGAATATTAAATAGAAGATTTGTCAGTAACATACCAAGAGGACCCAAAAGAACCCATAAAAATTTATTGTCATCACGTCCAGAAACATTTGATTTTTCAGATTTGAGAAAAAATGACAATAAAGAAAGTAAAAATTTAGAAAATGATATAACTATAACTAATGGAAAGAAAATAGAAAATAAACAAACTGAATTGAAAGGAGATAATGAATCTTCTCAAAAAGGCTCTAAACAGGTAAATTTGATTGGTGTGAGAGAGATAATACACTGTTGTGATAATGCCAGTACCAGTAATACTAAAAATAATAACCAGAAAAGAAGGAGAAACTCTTACACTAGAGCCAGTTTTATTAAAATTCCGAAAATTGAGGAAAAAAGATACACATATAATAAGCAAAATAATTCAGTGACCGATGAACTTAGAATAACCACAAAGCCTTTATGGTGCATGGATCAAACAAATGTTGAGATCAAGCAGACGAATTTAAACATATTGTCCAAAACATTGGACAAATTTCCAATTTGTTTAGTTTTAAAAAGCAAAAGTAGTGTTTTTGCATATAACTTGAAAAAAATTGTTGATTGGATTGAAAAATTTAACCAAGTTAGTGTTAATGACAGCGAACTGAAAGACCCGAATGAATATGAACTATTGGTGGATTATCACGTTACTGATAAGCTAAATGTTTTTGAAAAATACTTATTAGTAAATAATGAAGAAACAGAAATTGATACAAGTTTTTTGAACAAATTTCCAAAAAGTCCTTTACTTATAATATCGTTTACAGAAACCGGGTTTAAACAGAATATTAATTTTTTCAAAGGCTTCCAATCAAGTGGCTATGACAAACTTTTTGATATTCATGCATGTATAATGAATGTTGGTAACTTTCCAATTTTAAAATCAATCAAAGAAGAAAAAAGATCCGCTTTATCTGATGTTGAACGTAAAATCATGAAAGAAAATTTTTATGAAATTGCAAGTTTAGGATTAGTTAAAGTTTCCAAAAAGGATAATGGAACACTAGTTTTAACTAAGAAAAGTATATAATATTTATAGAGGAGTTTATTACTTAATACATTTATACAGGTTATAGATATTAGCGTACTACTTTAATTAATAATCTTCAGAACCAAATGGCTTTCAAAAATTTAAGATGGCCTTAAAGTTACAGTGAAATGTTATAAAAATATATTCAAAGTTGTTCATTGCCTCTAAATACCGAATAGTTTATTATAAATTCACTATATATAAGATTTAGATAAAGAGTAAGTTTTTTGTTTAATAAAATTTGCCAGATAAAATATTTATTGACTAGTTCTAATATATTTGGCAATATCTTCCGCAACTTGGCTTGAAGTTGTCTTGGATGAAGATTCAAAAGCTTTTTGGTATCTTTCTTTAATTTGTTTTGCAGCTTCATCTGCGTCATTGACTTCACCATTTCTTTCCTCTTGAAATGTGTATTCTCTTTCTGAATTTTCTAAATTTTCCAAATCAATTAATCCATGTTCATAACCTTCTTTTTCATCATTTTCAATTTGCTCTTCAATATCCTCCTCTTCGTCATCATCTTCAAAATCTGATAAAACTTTAACACTATCATCGTCGTTAGATTTCTTATTTTTATTTGTATTTTTGTTTTTCAATCCTAAATCTTTCATCAAATGAGTTAATTGTTTCTCCTTATTTATTTTTTCCTTTTCTTGTTTTTCCTTGATAATTCTTTCTCTTTCCTTTTGATAAAAATTATTATATTCGTCAACTTTATTATCAACGGCATCTAAAAAGTCGTCAAATCCTTCACCTGTGTATGCCGAACAACTAACAACATCCAAAGTGGAATAAAATTCTTCTAGCATTAAACTCATCGAATTAACTAACGAGGCCATGTACCCTGAACCATTTGAAGTTTCATCATTTAATTCTGCATTAACTCTTAATGCGTTTTGGAATGATTCAAAATCTGTCATCCATTCTTTTGCAAAATCAGCATTTCTAATATCCGTTTTATTAAAAACAACAATCATTGGTAACTTGGTTTTATATAATATTGAACAGGCATATAACATATTTGAAATAAACGTTGTTGGCGATGATGATCTAGGTGTATCAATAATATAGGCAATAATAGTTGGAAATTCAGTGGCAAAAGCTTCTGTTATAATGGAACCTGATGCTGACCAAACAAAACACTCAATTTGGCCTGGAGTATCCACAATACAATGTTTAAAACTGTCCGATCTTTTGGTAACTAAGCCAATAACTTGATCAATTTTCGTAGCAAATAAATTTAATGAGGTAACAATTGCACCGTTTGGTCCTAAATTGTAATTTTCCATAACCTTTTTGTATTTAATTGAATCCCTTATGTCAATATTACAACCGAATGGAACTTTTAAAACTGCCGGATCTAAATTGATAACATATGGTGACTCTTTTTTAGAGTGTAAGTGAGAATTTAGGCGTTGCATGAACGTGGTTTTACCAGATCCAGCCATACCAATACATATAATCGTTGTAGGTGCCATCGTTGTTTGTGTTTTATTTGATTTTAATCAGTTAGTAAAGAAAAGAAGTTGATTTCGATTGATTAGTAAAAATATTAATTATAAAATTTAATTTTTTTTTTGTTACGCCGCTTTGAAAGTTTTTTGGTTATTTTATAATTCATTTTTGTTTTATAAATGGCAAGGAGTAAAATATATTGATTTATTGAAGAAAGCAAATTTATTTTATTGCTTAAAATGTTAGAAAAGTATTTAAAGATAGTTTAAATTTGTAAAAAAAATTCAACATGTTCAAAATATTAAAAATGACGGGTTTGAAACTTTTAAAAAACGTTTTAAAAATATAAAATTATTACAAAGCTTAGTATAGAAATTTGGCTAATAGTTTTCAATAGCCATAATAAGATATTAAAGTAACAGTAGATACTAATAACATTAAACGGTATCTTATTAAATCATAAAATTTACTTATAATTTCACAACATTCTTCAATGTCATGACTTGTCCTCAAGAAAAAAAAAAAACCAAAAAAAATTTCCGGATAATTTTTCTTCTGCACTAATGGAACCGTTTTTCCTTTGGTAGAATACTTTTATAAAATTTTATTGTATACAGTCCAGACATGGATGTAAATTCCTTACATGAGTGCTTTTTGGCAACTCTTCAATCAGATCATAGCGTTAGATTACATGCGGAACAACAATTAAAGCATGCTGAAAATACAGTTGGCTTTTTAGGTGCATGCTTAGATATTTTAGATTCTGAACAAGTTCAACCTATGGTTAAACAGGCCTGTTCAATTTATTTTAAAAATAAGATAATCAAAACATGGGGTGTTGATGGTGCTATTGATAATGATGAAAAACCGATTATTAGAGATAGAATTTTATTTACCATGGTTAAGTTGGAGAAAACTTTGAGAAATCAATTTATTCAAGTTTTATCTGTTATTATTGCATACGATTATCCTGCTAACTGGACAAATTTTTTGCCATCTACATTACAATTAGTCAGCAATCAAGAAGATATTAATTCATTGTATGTTGGTATTTTATGTTTTGCAGAATTATCAAGAACTTTTAGATGGAGAACAAATGAAAAGCGAGAACATGAACTAGACCCAATAATTAGTCAATATTTCCCAAGTTTATTAACAATTGCCAATCAATTGATTTTAAACCCTTCAGTAAATGATTTAAGTTATGAAGCTTCTGAAATTGTTAAATTGGTTTTAAAATGTTATAAATATGTCACTTATTTAGATTTCCCAATGGTCTTACAACAGCAACAAAATTTGGTTGATTGGATCACTTTCCATGTTGCTGTTATTAATATGGAATTACCTCAAAGCGTTTTAAAGTTACCTGAAGATGAAAGACCTTTAAATGGTTGGTGCAAATCTCAAAAATGGGCTTTTGCGAATTTATTTAGATTATTTGAAAGATATGGTACTCCAAGTATGTCTCAAAAATTTGCCTATGATGCATTCAGAGAAAATTTTGTTTCAAATGTTTTGCCACAATTATTGAATGTTATTTTCATGAAGTTAGAGTTGTGGAGACACGGAAATTTATGGATTTCAAAAGCTTGTTTATATTTCATTATTCAATTTTTCGAGCAATGTACAATTAGATCAAATACTTGGTCACTAATTAAACCTCATATTAATATTATCATTTCCGAAATTGCGTTTAATATTTTCCGCCCAACTGATGAAACGTTGGAAATTTTTGAAAATGATCCTGAAGAATATATCCATATGATTTTAGATGTTTATGAGGAATCCAATTCACCCCAGACAGCATTAATCTCTTTCCTTTTCACATTAGTTGAAAAAAGATCAAGTTCAACAATTCAACCATTGCTAGAGTTTATTTATGGTAAATTGAATGAATCATCCCAAAAGCAAGAAACTTTAGAAGTCGCCAAGGATAAGGAAGCAGCAATGAGAATTTTGGGCCCAATTGCATTTAAATTGACATCACAAAAGTCCCAAGTTGTTGATCAAATGGAAAATTTTTTGTCTACATTTATTTTTCCAAACTTCAAATCTCAATTTTCCTTTTTAAGAGCAAGAACCTGTAATGTTTCATCGAAATTTGATAATTTAGGTTTCACAAACCAAGCAAATGTTAACACATTATTTCAGGGTGTTATGTCGTGTTTTAACGAACTTGATGAACTACCAATTCAAATTGAAGCTGCATTAGCAATTCAAAGTTTCATTAAGTTACCGGAGTTTAATGAAGCCTTAGGTGAAATAATTGTTCCAACAATGGAACAGTTATTAGAGTTATCAAATAAATTTGATAGTGATGTTGTTCCAATTGTTATGCAAGAATGTGTTGAATCATTTTCAGAACAATTAGAACCGTTTGGAGAAAACTTAATGTTAAAATTAAGTGAACAAGCTTTAAGATTATTGAATGAAATGTCAGATGCTGCCAATACTGATGTTAATGATTATGATGTTAACGACGATTTTGCTGATAAGCAAACTGCAACATTAGGTATATTTAATACAATGATTACAGTTTTATTATATTTTGAAAACTCTTCTGATATGATCGATAAATTAGAGGTTTCGTATGCACCTGTTATTCAAACCACTTTTAGATTAAAAATTGATGATTTCTATGCGGAAGCAAGTGAATTAATCGAAAACACATTATTTTTAACAAGATCTGTTTCACCAATTATGTGGACATTATTTGAAGATTTTGTTATGTCCATTGCAAACGATGATATTATTTTATATCTAGAAGACTCTTTACCAGCATTAAAAAATTATTTGGTTTACGGTTCTAATGTCATCAAGCAAAATAAACAATACCAAGATGCATTTATGCAATTAATCATGAATATCTTTAATTTAGATTGTGAAGAAGATGATGTTGGATCAAATGATATTATTGAAGCTTCAGATTTAGCAACGAATTTTATTTTATCATTGAATTCGGAAATTGGAATAAATTACATTCCACAATTAATAACAAAATCACTTACATTTTTAAGTAGACAAGATAAAGCATATTCAATAAGTAATTATAGAATTCAAAACGCCGATATAATTATTGCATCGTTGATAATTGATCCAAATATTACACTGAAAACTTTAATTGAATCAAATTCATTAGAAACGTTTTTAGAATTATGGTTTAACTTGAATAATAAATTAAGAAGAGTTTTTGATTTGAAACTATCATTACTAGGTTACATGAGTCTTCTAAGTATTGATTTGAATTCATTAAGTGACTTGAAATTGAGTAACATGTTACCACAATGTGGTTCAAATATTGCTAAATTATTCAATGAAATCCCACAAGCAATTAAAAACATGGAAGATAGAAGAAAAGAATTTGATGCAACACAACAAAATGCAGCAGGCAATTGGGGTGAAGAAAATACATTTAAATTAAACGACGATGATGATGAAGAAGAAGAAGATTTTGGAGAATATGAAAATAACAACACTGATTTTGATGATGCTAAATTTATCAGTGAATTTGAAAACGAAGGTTCCGGTGGTTCACAATTCAAATTTTATAACGCAGACGATGATGAATTGGAAGAAGATCCATATTCCAACACATTACTAGATCACATAAATATTTTCAATGCGTTTAAAAACTTTATTGTTAATCTTCAATCCAATGAAGTTGAAAAGTATGGATTGATAGTTGGCTCTTTAACTGCTGAAGAACAATCTGTTTTGAGCAAGACCGTAGAAGCCGCCAGTTTATAAACAAAACAAAACCAGATTTTCACGTTTCCGTACACTTTTACTTTTAATATTAACTTAATACAAACATACTCTATATATTACAATTAAATATCGCTTTTCTACGTAACTAAAACATAACGAAAATACTTTGTTTATGCATTCTCATATAATTTGTAAGGGTAAAAAATCGGAATAGGAATTGGCAGCGCGATTTCTTTATCAGCTAACAACAAATAATTATCTACTGACAGTGAACTTACCCATTTACCAACTCTACTTTACACTAGGTAATAATATAAAAGCACAATGAACCACGAAGTTAAACAAGTGAGCTACAAGAATAGAGCCCCATTTGATGTCTTTATTGACACTTGCGTTGGGTTTTTTTACTTTACTTCACCACTTGGTATTATGACTTACACAGAAAGAACATACTGTATTGTTGTGGCTATTGTTTTAGCTGGTTTGCTAATTTATGGTATTTCGGCTTATGTTATTCCTCTGTTATTGCAGGCGAATAAATTGGTTGAATATCTACGTGGTTAAGTGGTGGATATAATAATGAAATTAAGAACTAAAGGAAACTTTTGAAATTGAAAATTTATATAGTGTTTATATATATATATATATATTTCATAGATATTTATGAAACTAATTATAATAGAATTAATAATAGAAATATACAAATTTCATTGCATGGTTTGATATATATATTATCTTTTTGTAATCATCTTCCTTAGCTGTAGTCGAATTAAAGAGGGAACGCGTATTTTAGTCAACATGTTTCAACATGTTTTCTCTTTTAGTTAATAAGCACGAGGTTAATGTTTGACGAGGCACAAGTGGACATTGGGTTTCATGCGACCACCACACATGTGTCAATGTTATATCAACTAATAAATTCGATTGAACCATTCGGCGATTATTGCTATGTGGATATTTCAAATAATGGATTATGTTTTAGTATGACAGACAATAATATTTGCAAAATCATTTTAAATCTAGATAAGAAATTGTTTTCTAAATGGGAATTTAAAACAAACGTGAAAAAAGAAACTACAAAGCAAATTGAAGAAGGCACTGTCGATGATGATAATGATGCCACCGATATTTCAGATGCTGGCGATAATGATAACAATAATAATGATGGAAATGATGATGATGATGATGATGACGATGACGATGACGACGATGACGACGATGACGACGATGACGATGATGATACAAGTAATATGATGACAGTTAATTTAGATTTAAAATCGTTTTTAGAGACAATTAACATTCATGTTAAGGAGAAAGAAATTAATGATGCCGAAACAAACTGCACTTTGAGCTATAAACGTGATGGAGAACCATTTGTTCTAATTTTTGAGGATGAACAAATCATAGAAAGATGTGAGATCTCAACTTTTTTTGTTGATCCGTTATTACAAACTAATATTGTCAATGGTAAGAAGAAAAAAAATAAAAAGAATAAACATAAAAATGCAAACAAAAAACAAGTACAAGATGATTTATTTCTGAATGGTAATGAAGCTAAACTTACTGATGATTCAATATTTCAACTAGATGCATTTAAAAGTATTTACGATATTGTTTTGAAATCTTCAATTTTGTATGATGTTATTAAGGATATGCATGATTCTTCAACAATTGATTTCATAATTTATTGTATTAAAAGGGAAAGAGATTTTGGTCAGAAGGATAAATCAGAACTAATGTTTATATCAAAATCTAAAATCGACTCAATTGGATACTCAAAGTTGATTATACCACAAAGGAAGTCAATTATCCAAGAATTTGAAATCTACAAACCAAAATCTTCTAGCCATAGTACGGAAAGTAATTTTAATTTTAATTCTGAAAATAATAATAATAGTCCGAACAATCTTCAAATGGAAAAATGTAATAATGTATCAGTTTCATCAATTTATCATTTTGATTATTTTTCAAAGTTAATAAAAGCTATTAAATTGTCAAGATTAATTAAAATAAGGAAGGATTTAAATGGTTTAACTTCACTGTTATTGCTACTAGGATCAACAAAAACAGACCAATATAAAAGTTTATTATTTGGTACAACAATTGAATTTGTTACACTAGAAAGTATTTCAATCGACGAAGAACTTGAAAACGAAAGAAATAAATTTGGTTATCATAATAAAAATATTGAAAAATTAATTAAAGATGATGATGAAGTTAACACTATTAGAATTGGTGAAGATGGCCAATTAATTACATTGGATGATTTTTTTGATGATAATAGTAAGGAGTTCGAAAGGCTAGAAATTGAAAGAGCAAGAAAAGAGATCGATGAATATGAACAAATAGGTAATGGAAATGTCCCTACAGAAGAAGAAAATAGAGTTTTAGAAATTACAGAACAGCTAACAATGTCAGTTTTAGGCAAAAATATAAATCAAAATTATAATAATCGTAATGGGATACAAGTTGATAGAACAATCAATGAAAGTGAGAATCAAGAAGAAGGTGAAACTATTTCTAAGAAAAGGAAGGCCAAAGGAGATGAGAAAAAAGGTAAAACTAAGAATAAAACCAAGAAGAAGAATAATAAAAAGAAAGAGAATGAAGGTATTGAAACCGTTGGTGGTGCAATTGAAATACCTTTGTTTATTTAATGATGTTATAAAGGTTTAAGGTTGTAAGGTTATAAGGTTAAAAAGTTATAAAGAGCATAAAGCATATAATTAATAATATCTTATGAGGGTTGCGCAACCCTTATTATGTGCACGTGATGTTAGTTTTATTATTATTTGACCATGCTCGTATTTTTTTATTCATTAAATTTTTCAACGAATTTTCGCTGTGTCAACTAAGAATTTCACTTTTCTTCTTTTTAGTATCAAACTGACCAGAAATACATCTGAGGAAGAAGTTATAATTAATATTAACTAATTAAAACATAATACAAAATGTCTGACGTCGAAGAACAACCAGTTGTCGTTGAAGAAGAAGTTGTCGTTGAAGAAGAAGCTTCAGTTTCCATTGAAGATTGTTTAAAGAAAGTTTTAAGAACTGCTTTAGTTCATGATGGTTTAGCCAGAGGATTAAGAGAATCCGCTAAAGCTTTAACCAGAGGTGAAGCTCAATTATGTGTTTTATGTGATTCCGTCACTGAACAAGGTATCATTAAATTAGTTGAAGCTTTATGTAACCAAGGTGAAGAAAAGATTCCTCTAATTAAGGTTTCTGATGCTAAACAATTAGGTGAATGGGCCGGTTTATGTGCATTAGACAGAGAAGGTAACGCCAGAAAGGTTGTTGGTGCTTCTTGTATTGTTGTCACTAAATGGGGTGCTGATTCTGAAGAAAGAAATGTTTTATTAGAACACTTTTCTCAAGAATAGATGTTTGTTATTTAATTTTATAAATTGACCTAATTTTTTAATAAAATGACTTAATATTTAACCAAATAGTAAATACAACAAAAAAATAGAAAACACATTCATTTATTTAATTATAAGTCAATTTATTTAATTCTATAAATTGACATGGGTTTTCAAAAAAAAAACTTGCCGTTCATCAAGCTAGACTAGATAACTATTTTTTTTAAAAAAGATATCATTTATTTATTTACTTATTTATATATTTCAATTTAATTTAATTTATTTTATTTTATTTAATTTACTAAACTTTTCAAAAATACCTATAATTCGAAATCCATTTCATTAACATCATCATCATCTACAATTGCCATTTCGTCAACCTCAATTTTTTCAATATCATCCAAATCTCCATCCGCAGCATTATTATCACCATATGTATTATTATTACCATTATTATTACTTTCTTCATCATCATCTTCAAAATCAACATCAAAAAATCCTTCATCTGTACCAACGATTTTTGAATATAAAATCTTAGCTTCAGAAATAACACCATCGTAAGAAATTTCCGTTGATGGCATACTTGAATAAATAATTCCATTATCAGGTCCAGCCTTATAATCGGTTTCATTTTCTTCATTAAATATACCACTTTTGATAATTCCAAATGGCGGTGTTGAAGTTTTTTGAATATATGATAATTTTAATAAATAATTCAGTTTTGCCTTTGGTACAAATTCTTTGAATGATTTGCCTAATTTAATTGAATTTTTAACGGAAATGTTACCATTTGGACCAACTTCAATGTCATCCTCATCCAGTTCAACATCAAATTCACTTTCACGTAAAATACTTTCTTCCATTTTTACCAATGCGCAATCTAGATCTGTTAAAGTCTTTTCACCGGTTTCAATTGTTGATAGGTACCAAATACACTGATTAACTGGGCAACAGCCAGAACCTGAACCAATTATTAAACACTGAACAGGGAATTTATTATTTGATGGCAAGGAAGATGGGGGGAAAACAACAACGGAAGCAGATTCACCATCAGTAAACCACTCTCGACATGATTTTTCAACAATTGTAACCAACCTTGTAATCGAATAAGATTGTTTTGGTAAATTTGTTGAATTACTTGGTGATTGTGATGGGGAGCAAATTAATTTCTCATTAATCTTAATTTTTGAATCATCGTTTAATGTTGCAATTTTATTTATAGGGTCAAAGCTTTTTAAACAAGTATTCAACTTATACGTTGTACCAGCAACTGCGGCTGAACGACAAAAACCTTGAGAAATTTCACCCGGTCCACCAAATTTGGAGTATAATGTTGGAAAGTTACCATAAATATTAAAAGAAATCAGATATCTTTTAATTCTACTCAAACCTTCAATGGTATTGATGTTTGGATCTGTTGACAAACCTATTGTGAAAATAATTTCATTAATTTGTTGATTATTTAGCTTGAATTTTTCGGTTAAGAATTTTCTAAGCGGTATTTTTTTATAGCTTTCTAAAACTTTTAAATTCTCAATTGAATTTGCTGATTGTAAGTCATCATATTCCAAGACAAACTTCATGAATTTCATTAACGATCTCTTTAAAATTAAATCTAATTCTTTGTTTGTGAAAATTTCTTCCTTCGATGATAAAATTTTACCGAATGAATCGTTTTCAAACGTATGGAAGTTGCTTAGAGATTGAAATTCCAAGTAGTTATAAACCCTTGAATTGATTAATAAGGTTAATAAGTCGGACTTGGCGAACAGAATTTTTGGCGATAAATCAATACCATAATCTCTGGAATGTAGTTTTGATGGGAATGGTATATATAGTTTTGCATTTTCAAAGTTCTTGAAACCAATATTGTTTCCCCTTAGGTTGACATTATTACACCAAGATTTGATCTGTTCTATGGTTAATGTTGAACAGTTGTCACCATAATAAGGATTTGAATCGATATGCAGAACATTAGAACCCTGCCAAGAAAGTGAAGCAGCTAGAATACTTTCAACCAACCCTGTACCACAAATTAAAACATCACAATCTGAAGGTAACGTTGGTAGTATTGGTTTTTCTATACCTTCAAGATAAGGTATAACTGATGGTCTTCTTGAGTTAATCGTTGAAGGTCTGCGTTCTGCCATAGATGGTCGTCTATCTGCTGCCATGGAAGTTCGTCTTGAGGAATTTATACTTGTCATTAATAAGAAAAATTAAAATTAATTCGAAATCTTAAAATTTGCAAAAAAAAAACTGTAAAACATGGAAGCCGATGTAAAAATTTTTACACACACACAGTAGAACAAGCGCAAACAAAGAAAAAAAACAGAAAAAAAAAAGGAAAAAAAAAAAAAACAAGGAAAAAATAACGGAGAAAAAAAACTATGGGACAAAATAGGAAATTTTGTTGAAACCAAGCATCGACGCGTCGATGGAGGGCATCCTGCCCAGTTTATCTACGGATTTCAGATTTGGCTAATCACGTGTTGTAATGCAAAGAAAAGATGTATTGAATACCAGCACTGGCATATTTATATAACGAAAATGTAACCCATGAAATAATAAAGTATAAATAAACGAGAGGAAGTGAAGTAGAGGAAAGAAAGTCAAGAAGTGAAAAGAAGTGAAGGAAATAGAATAGAATGAAACCCGAGCAAGTAAAGTACTTGAATAAAATACATCAACGAAAATGAATAATCAGATATGCGATATGTATGAACAATAGTAAACCGGAAGATAGTCCCCACATTTTACATCACCTATTTCTTATATTCAACCTCTTTGGCCTGTTTAGATAACTCATCTTTTTCTTTTTCGGTTTCACTCAATTTAGTGTCCTCTTTGGCCTTTGCAGGCTCGAATGGTGCATGCCCGGCAACTTGGACGGTGTCTCTGTAATCTTTGAAAGATTTGAAGTTCGAACCTTCCGGATCATGAGAGCCAGCTTCGTTCGATTCGTTCGATTCGTTCGACTGATTTGGGCAAAATGCCGAAAATAGTCGTTTGGCTAGAAAAGATGTCGGAGACGATGAAGTTGTTGACTTCGTGACAACATTGATGAATTGCATTGACATTCTGATACTGATTATGTTGTTTATATATTGTATATTATATATTATACTATTCCTGTAAACAACCAAAGTATTGAGAATTAAACGATTACTGGGCGTTTGGGTGGATATTTATAAAAAATTCAAGATCATCACAGCAAGCGGAGATTCAATCACTCCACTCTCCGCTTCTACAACATAGATGACGAAATTCGAGCTTTTTCTTATGGAAACACCATGAATATGAAAAATGCAATCAGTGCATTTGGTGTTAAGTTTAACAATGGATAACCAAATTATGAACCAGATAGCAATCAAAGATATGAAGAAGGTGGTTAAATGGAATTGGGGAAGACGAAAAAGAAAAAAGATGATCAGATAAGCAAATTATTGGTAGAAAATTATGGTGTACGGATGTCCCGGATCGATGTTTTTGCATCTAGAGGAAAGTATTATAACGAGTAAATGCAAAATACGATTGGCTAATTGATATTATATATACTTAATGTTTATACTATACAAGTGGGTTAGTAACGACGGCTACTAAATCCATTGCTGCTACTATTATTATTGGTATTGGTATTGTTGTTGTTGTTGTTGTCGTTATTGTTACTGTAGCTACCTCCATTATTGTAACCACCTCTGTTATTGTAACCGCCTCTGTTATTATAACCACCTCCATTGTTGTAACCACCTCCGTTATTGTAACCGCCTCTGTTGTTATTGTAGCCACCTCTGTTATTGTATCCACCTCTGTTATTACTATATCCACCCCTGCCCCTATTATTATATCCACCTGTATTACCATTGTTGTAATTATCATAACCAGAGTTATTATTTCCATAATTGTTATAGTTATTGTAATTAGAGTTGTTATCTGCATAATTGTTGTAGTTATTTTGATAATTATTGTTAAAGTTGTTCATATCATTATTCGATTGGTTAAATGCCTGTGTTTGTTCATGTCTTTTCAGTTCAGAATTAAATAAATCAATGAAACCTTTATAGCCACCAGTCCTGACTTGATACATCGAATCACCATGCGGTCCTGTGTGTTCTTTATAATCAATATCAGGTTTCCTCTCCCACTCATTATTCCTTTGAAATCTGTTATTATTTCTGTAATTGGATATTTTTTGCTTATCCTCAATGGTCAATAATCTTAAATGTGGAATATATCCTGTTAACAACATTGACTTCCCATGAACCTTTGGTGGCATCTTATACTCTAAAATCATATATAACTCATTACTAATATCACCATAATCTAATCCCTCGCTTTCGCCAAATGGAAAATGAAATATACCCTTTGGTTCATATTTTTCATATTTTTTAACAGAACCCGCTAAATGGGTTTTGTGAAAGTTGAAGTCAACTAATTCTTTTTTGTTTTCATCTTCATAAATTTTTGAAAATTTTTTAAAATAAGGATGATTTTTACCAACAAATAAAACTTCATGCTTATGTGTGTTTCTTTCAATCTCTTCTTTTGTCAGTTCACTGTACTTATCACGAACAACCCTCAATAATCTTTCCTCATCAATAAATGGCAATAATGCAATACCACGCCATGACATCTTTTCACCGTTCATATCAATTTTAAAATGTTCTGGGTAGAAGTCAATAATCTCGGAATCTGGCTCCGACATTAGTGATCTGAAAACTTCTGGTAATGTATGATTAGATGCAGCAGGTAAAACACTCATTAATTGTTCAAATGGTTGGAATGGCGTGCCTTGTTTAAATTCAATCTTCATCTCCATTAACTCTGTAAAATCTGCAGCAAATGGAGCATAATGATAAGGATAATACCAATTCCATGATGGACACCCTTGATAATAATACAATAAAACCCATGAAATACCTTCAACGTAACATGTTGTCATATCTTTTCTAATTCTATTAATCTCAGCTTCATCAGTAGTATGAAATTTTTGTTCATAGTATCTTTTCTTATAGCCTGACTCCCACATTCTCACCTGGTCAGAATCTTCTGAATCAATTTCCGTTGCATTGTTGGAATCTGGAATTGCAACATTTGCAGTTCTTTTCTTTGAATTCTCCGCAACATCAATAGGCTCATCCGTTTCTTCTGCTTCCTTTGTCTCTACCCTTGCTTTTTCAGTTTTCTCACTATTTTGATTTGTTAAATTTTGTTTCAAAATTTCGGCAACACTTTTATTTGCAGTATTTGCTTGAGATATCGTGCTAATATTTTGAATAATTTCGCTATTTGACATTTTTAATCCGCCTGCAATTGATCCGCCTTTACTTAAATTAGTTAAAGTCATGTTTTGTGATGGCATAATCGGTGCATTATCTTTACCCTTTGTAACTGTCTTTAGCAATTGATTTCTGATTAAGTTTTGTTGTTGTTGTTCAAATTTACGTCTTTTAAAATTCTCTTCTCTTCTTCTTTCTTGTTCATGTCTTTTACGGAAAATTTCATCCTCCTTTTGTGATAATTCAAATAATAACTTCTCTGTGCTTTCTAAGTTTAGTATACCATCGCATGTAATATAATTTTTCAATCTTGGTAAAATATTTTTCCAAATTTGAACTAAAATATCAAGAGAGTTATCTCTAACATCTAATGAAGGTAAATGTGGTAAAAAATCATTACCAACGAAAAAACACATAAAAACCCAATCATCAATTGCTCTTTCAAAATCATATTTAAATGGTAATCTTGGAATATTTAATTCAACTTCTAAATATTCCCTCAAAACATTGATATGCAGCCAAATAAATGGCTGCTTTCTGTTTTTAAACTTTTCCTTTGTTTCTTCATCCATATTTAATTTATCTTTAACGGTTAATTGCCTTTGTAATTGGTCATTTGCAAAAACATCTTCTCTCAAAACTCTAAAATGTGGTTCATGAGTTGCCAATGATAAAAAAATTAAATCTGCATCTAATCCATGAATACAATGTGAAACGTTTGGATCGTACTCAGGATCTGATCTTTGCGATCTAATAAAGTTCATAATTTTATGTTCACCTTCACCTGGAACTGTTGCGTCACTTATAATAACTTGTAATTCTGACCAACCTGGATCAGTTGATAATTTGTGAGCAACCCAGTATTTTAAACTTTCTGCTAAAATATCCATGAATGGTGTACCTGGTGTGATAGAATTTGAATCCCATGTTTTTTTACCTTTAATTGTTTGATCAATAAGTTCACCTCTTAATTCCATTTCTTGCAGTTGTCTGTCCTTTTCTTCATTTGCAATTTGTGCATCTTTTGCAGATCTAAAACGTCTAGATCTTTGCTGATTCATTTTAGCTCTTGGTGCAACACCATCAACTGCAATCATAAGTAATTTTCTTGGTCTAGCTAAATTCAAAACTCGATTTGTATATTTAAAAATTTCTGTCATCATTTCTTCTTCAGATTCCGGTGGTGGCTTATTTTCTGGATGAGAACACGGATGAACAATTGCATTCATATCAAGGTATAAATTATCTAGTTCGCCATTTGGATTCGGATCGGAATAATTAATTGGTTGTTCGACATCATCAATAATTGCACCTTCTTCTTCAAGAACAGGTGAAATAATCTTAGGATACTTCCTTGATAACCAACGAAATAATGCTGGAACACCCATTGCTAAACGTACCTTATTTTATGAATTTAAAAGAGAACTTGTTAGCTTTAGGTTATGAAATATATTATAATGATTACATGTAAAATGGGAAAAATTTTCCAGTCACTTTGCACATCCGTACATCGGCAGTTTTTATCTCCAATTTAGATTTTCCAACATGATTTTTAATGTTACACATACATGTATATATTGAAATTTTCAAGATTGAATTAAATTTAGTGATGTCATCCTTCAAGTCATTGAAGCAGAATAAAATTTCTACCTCTACTTTTAAACGTTCAATTACTAGGAAACCATTTTTAAAACTTAAAAAAAGTAACAAGAATAACACATCAGTTGAATCTGCAGTCACAAGTAAATCTGAGCCAACTCCACAAGCAAAAGGTATTGCAAAATTAAGGAAAAACACCACTACCAAGAGGGATTTATTTATTCATGATTATTCAATTTTACCAGAAACTTTGCAATTTAGACTACCAAATGAAGAGGAAATTGGCAAACCACCAAAGGAGCATTCAAATCTTATTAAATTGATCTTTGAACAAGGTGGTATTGAATCAATGGATTTGAATGCGAATAAAGAACTATTTGAACAATTTCCTTCTACAAACGTTAAAAAATTAAATAATAGAACAACTAGACCAAAGTCAGTCAAAATGTTGTCATCCGATTTTATTGATGATTCATTATATAATGCTAATTATGGTTATTTTGCCAAAGAGGCAGTTATTTTTCAACCGGATAATCCATTTGATTATAAAAATTTGGCGGGTAAAGATGAATTCATGCAAAAATGGTTAGAGGCCTATGAAAAATATGATAAAGAAAAGCTGCCAGTTTTGAAACAAAATAAAAGACCCGATATCAATAAGAATAACAACAAGAATGAAGGCAAAAATGAAAAAGACAAAAAAAAAGATAATAGTAAGACTGAAGATTATCAAATTGTTAAACCTTCTTTGCAACTATGGCATACACCTACTGAATTATTTCAGCCATTTTATGGTGAAGGGTTGGCACGATATATATTAGTTAACTATAAATTGCATCAATATCCTTATAATGATTTAATCATTTATGAAATCGGTGCTGGTAATGGTACCTTGATGTTGAACATATTGGATTTTCTGGAAAAAAATCAACCTGATGTTTATGAAAGGACAAAATATAGAATTATTGAAATTTCATCAAAATTATTTAATAAACAAAATTCAAGATTAAGCAGACATGCAGATAAGGTGGAAATTATTAATAAATCTATTTTAGATTGGGATACAAAAGTTAATGAAGCATGTTTTTTCATTGCTTTAGAAGTTTTCGATAATTTGTCACACGATGTTATAAGGTATGACATTGACACAAATCAACCGTATCAAGGCTATGTTGTAATTGATGAAAACAATGATTTTAAAGAGTTTTATTCCCCACATTTAGATGACTGGGCTAGACATTTTTTAACATTAAGAGAACAAGGTGAATTTCCAATAGTAAAACTTAAAAATCATCCTGTTAACCAATTTAAAGTAACAAAACAAATAAAAAATGCTTTCAATCCTTTGAGAGATAACTTAACAGATGCTGAGTACATTCCTACAAGATTACTTAAATTATTTGAAATTTTGAAAACTTATTTTCCAAACCATCAATTGCTTGCGTCGGATTTTTCACATTTTGATAAAACCATTCAAGGTTATAATTCACCAACTGTGCAAACAATGTATAAAGATAACATGGTGAATGTTGATAGTTATATGGTAGATCAAGGATATTTTGATATTATGTTTCCTACAGATTTTAATGTTATGAATGATATGTATAAGCAGGTTGTGGGTAAGATAAGTAACACATGTCCACATGAGCAATTTTTAAGAACTTGGGCAGACGTTGATTCGACCACCACTAAATCCGGTGAGAATCCAATGCTGGAATTATACTCGAATGCCGCATTTATTTACAGTTGATGGACTTGTAATTTTGTATATAATCTAAATTTTTTTGATAACGCTTGTATAAAACATGTAAAGAATATTCTAGATAAATTCCCGATTAGGCAATATTTCTCGAACCTTCTCGAATTCTACACTAACCCATCTTCTGGATGATTCTACCCTAATTACTTAAAATATAGTGCCTTTCGGCTGACAAATGCAACATAAAGTTGAAACATATAAAAGGACGATAAGTTTTTTTTTTTTTGAATTGAAACATGAATTAATTTCTAATAGTACAATAAAAAAATACAAACATCGAAACTCCAATCAAGACTATTAATATCACTTTAAAAATGTTTTTTGTTAGACCACAATGCCATAATCCAAGAAGACAAGAACAAGTTGATCTTTCAGATATATGCTTATTAAATAATATAAACAGACAAAGGTTATATAAGCAACAACTCTTTGAAAAGCGTCTGATTGAAAAGGCAAATCAGCCACAAATCGAGCGTTATCAGGATGCAGACAACTATTATCTTTTATTAAGGAAAGATAATAACTTGAATACGCAAAATATACAATATATTACAAAATTTTCTAATAACTATCAACTAAAAGAATTAGATTCCAATTTGGTTGTTAGATCAGTTAAAGATAATTTTTATAAATCATTTTCGCTACCAAATGATATGGATTCCAATAAAGATATCACATTCCGTATTTTAAAGAATGGATATGTTTTAGAAATTAGTCTCCCGAAAAGAAAGGTTATAAAAAGCAGTAATGAAATCGAAAATGAAAATATTTGTCGTTATTTGCTAAAATTAAGGGGACAACAAGCCGGTATTCCCGCAATAGGATCAAACTTAGTTACAGTTCCAATATGGGCCGAGGACGCTTCAGTCAATGATAAAAGGGTCGATGACTCTACTTCAATTTCAACTCCAAGTGCAACAGATTCTGAAAATTCAGAATTAGACGCAGAAGACAATGATTTCAATAACTCTAATGTGAACCAAATTGGTGGAATCAACGAAAATTCTGATTTGCAAGAACAAAATAACAACGAAGAAGATGACAGGGAAGAAGATGAAAGACGTAGCATTGACTCCAACATCAGGCGTATCAACATTAGAGACAATGGAGATTTACCCGAATCCAACATAGTTGAACATTCAAAGATAGAATCGGATTCTTTTGAAAGCAAAGATTTATTAAAAAATTATGAAACCACAAGCAGAAAGTCAGTATTTCCTCCAGTTGTTTTTGATGATGATATGGATGTTTCTAATGAAAACGATGTTTCTGATAATGAAGAATCTATTATAAATCCAGTTCAAAAAATTAACAGTCCAATTTTGGAAGATTTAATTGATGAGGAATTTTTATGAACAAAACTATATATGATCACCATTTTAATATTTTTATTTCAATACACTTTTTAATGTTAACTCTTTTCTTTGTAATAATACTTTGCAAATGTAATTATAAACTCGCATACGATATGCCTAACAGGAACATAATCGTGTTTGCCTTGCAATTTTGGGCTAAGAAGACCATTTATTATTCCCAAAAAACCCCAATCAGTTTAGATTAGAATTCTAATTCTATAAAAATTACAAACTTTGAATACAAAAGAGACTAGTTTTCACTTCTACAGGCATTAATTTGAGATTGATCTCATGACATCGGAAACAAGAGTCAGTTGCTTTTATTATTTGGTATTCAGCTCGCTTTGTTTTCGTTATTTTTTTCAATCTTTACTGCTGTGATGGAAATTATTTGCTTAATTAACATGCATGACACATTATCGCCAAACATATTGTGAATTTTTAAAAAAAATAATCGTAAAAGTTCATTAAAAAATTAACACAACGTGTCAAATAAATAAATTATATATATAGATATATATATATATATATAATTGCGAAGATTAAATAGGGATAGCAAAATATTAGAAAAGGTATTTGACCAAAGATATAATTAAATTAGTGGAATTGATTTCAGTAAAGTTTTGCGGAGGATGATGGTGTTGGAACACCAGGCATAATATGGTCATCAAGCACAAGTTTAAAAGATGGATTCATATCTGTCACTGATGAATTTGAAGATCTTATTGAAGCAGTTGATGGAGAGTTATTGTATGAATGTCTTGAGTGGTCCCGTAGATGTTGATATCTAGGTGAGTCTGTTATGTAATTTGAACCTCTCAACTTTTTTGTAACTGGCCTTTTTGGAAAAAGATCTGTACTTTTATTTGGCACATCTTCAGTGTCAGGCAAAATTTGCGTACATGATGATGGTTCAAGTATTCTTAATGAAGAATTTGAATCTGTTTTAACTGCGTCACCTAAATCAGCACATTCATTATTCATTGATTTCCGTTTAGAAAATAAGGGTAAAAAGCCCATTTTCTTTGATGTTGCAGATTCCCAAGATTTTTCACGGTTCATAAGACTTGAATGAACAGGTGCTGATTTTGTAGCAGTTTTCTGAGAGTTTGATCTTCGGGGATTTGACGCCGATTTTAATTGTTTGTATCGTGACGAAGGTAAACTTTTTGATCTTTTTGGACACAAATACTCCAATGAACTTGATGTTCTTTTAGGGGTGTATGCAGTTTGAAACCCTTCTACTTTTTGTTCTCTCGGTAGTGGAGTTTGAGTATGATCCTTCCTAACATAGGAATCTGCAGTATAAGTTTCAACCCTATCCAGGTCTGCATGAATGAGCAGCTTCTTACGAAGTTTTCCAATTAATCCAAATGATAGCATATCTACAACTGAATTGAAAGTAGCCATATAATCAAAGCGTTACTCTTAGATATTGGTAATTCAATAACAACTTTTTAGAGCAAAATCTCGTTTCTCTCTATCCAACCTAAATGAACAAATAATTTGAATTTGAATTTGAATTGGGCGTTAACAACAATCTAAGATAAATAATATTAACTGTGAACTAATAGCTAAAACTTCAATTTAAGTGGCAAAGCAACGATAATTTCATTGAACCGAATCTAAAAAAATTGCGAAAGGGTCCTTATAAATACCATTTTGGTGATTAATATTTAACTTTTGACGTTTCATCCGACCGAATGTAACACAATAAAAAAAATTAATCGGTGCGAAAAAATGGGAACGGGTTCGGCTTTAACAGAAGCAGTTAAGGTAAAAACTACGATTACTCAGCTTCCAGCTTACGAACACCCCGCCCGTAGAAACTCAGTTTGCTTTCTTAGTTTAGGGTCCGTTGATTCGTAAAACTCTTATCTTTTAAATGATCTATGTTTATTATACATTGAAACATACTTTATAAAAATACAAAAACAATTACACTTAGTTCAGTTCGATTAACTTAAGAGTATATCGGGTCAATATTAAATTATTCCATTTTCGGATCCTCGGTCCAATACAGCTGGCGCTATCCCCTAATTCCGTCGGCAATAAACAAGTGGTTCATTTTATTGAAAAAGTTGATGGTTATTACAGATAACAGGCATTTCGTATACTGGGTTGGAAAGAAAATTGGTCAGACTCGTCAGACACGTCAACGTCACCCAAATATGAAGAAAGGGATGACTGATTGGTTCTGAAGCTATTATTACCTTGAAGATAGACATCGTATCTTTTTTGACGTGTTGACATTTCATCGTTGCTTTTCATCACTTGTTGTAGGTTTAGTATTCTCATGGACGTTCTCATATTAGTTGGATTCTGCTTAAAAGCAAGGGCAAAATTATTGTTATTTTTTTCTTTGAAACCATTTTCAAATTTTGCAGGCTGTAAATTAGTTTCTATTTCTGATTCGACTTCATCCCTGGCAGGCTCTAAATCCATTTCTGATTGAAATTCATGTTCAGCAGTTCGAGTTCCAGGTTGAGGTTTGGACTGGGCCTCGGCGTCAGCTTCTGCTTGTTCAATTTCATCGTCAAATTCATTATCATCATCATCGTCACTGATAAAACTGTACTCATCAATTAGGTCTTCAACAGAAGAGATTGATGATCTATCGCTATGGAAATCACTGAATTCATTTGCTTCGTCCTCGATTGTAGAAAGAGAATCCCTAGAATTCCAAGAGTTGCCGTCGGTGGTAAGTGTTGCAACGGATGAGGTATACGCACTTTGATTACTTGGGGTAATACTCTCAGTGCGACTTTCAGCTGTCACCATTGTTGAAGTTCTAGTCGAAGGCTCTGAAACAATGTATTTGGCCAATAGTTTTTGCATTTCATTTTCATTGTTTGAAATATTTGTAAACTTCCGACTTTGAATGCTTCTAATTGATTTGGCTCTTTCCAATTGCTTCGCTTTTTCTAAATCTATCTTCATTTCAATTCTCTTGCCAATTGTTGTCCTTAAATAGTGATTCCATAATGTTCTCAATTCTTCATTATCCTCATCCAAAGAAGCAATTTCCTCAATTTCTTCAATTTGCTCACCTTTTTCATCCTTATTCGCAACATCTTCCGATTCTTTATCATTTGAAACAATGGTACTTAATTTTGTCAAATTATTTCTATTTTGACTGTTGAAACTGCTCGAAATTGGAATTTCTTCTTCCTGAACATTGCTAGTACCAGAACTAACATGAACGGCTTTTATTGGCCGGCTAATATTGTACTTTTTGTCTTGTTTCTTTTTCTTACCAAATGTAAAAACTGTCTTGCCCTTATTATTGAGACGCCTCCAGTAAGTTTTTATTTTCCTACTCAATATTTTAAGAATACTAATTAAGCCAGATAACCAACTAACCTTACGTTTAATTGCATTTGAACGTTTTAAACTTGAAGAATCACTTTTGGTTCTTTCTAATGATGCAAAATTTGGAAGCTTTTCTTGTGAATCTTTTATTTCTTTGGATACGTTACTAAATTGTCTCTTTAAAGTACTCTTTCTACTCAAGTCTTTACCCACATCAAATGGCTTAACACTAAGACTACTACTGGAACGTTCAAAATTAGCACCGGATTTGTTTAAGTTAGAAAATCTTCTTTTCAACGAGCTAGCTCCAATCAAAACAATTGGAACATCTGTTTTTTTTTCAAGGATTGTATCCAGTGCTTCAACGTAATCATCACTATTATCATTTGCCATGTTCATTCTACTGTCATTTGATCCAACTGTACCAATAGTCTTGGCATTACTTTCCCTTGTATTATTTGTTGAAGCAGAAGATTCTCTTCTATGTTTTCTGACACTCATCCAACTTGAATTTGGGGTAAAGCTTTGTTTATCAAAATTATCAGTTTTTTTGGTAATTTTTTTTTGGGATACTCTGATACTTTTGTTTCGACCGAATTCATTAACATCAATATTACCAGCAGCTAAATTAATCATGGAATTAATTTTTGAATGTAATGATTTTTCGTTATTCAACTGATCAAAATGTCTACGAACTACACTACCACGTAAATATGGATTAATAAATGATTGTGTGGATAGTTTACTATTTATAGTATTACTAGAGTTCATTCGACTATGTGGCGATTTGGTTGGTAGATTAACAGGTTCATTATCATAACATGATGATTCCGAATTTTGCCTGGTTCTTAATTCTTTTTCGGAACCGTAAACTGAAGATTTCCTTTCAGAATTCAATTCGGATTCATAAATTGATGAGACTTGTTCAAAACTCGCTGGAGTACTGTCAGTTTTATCAATTGGTTCCTGATCAATTGACTTGGTGTTATTAAAATTATTTCCAGTATCGTAACTTTTCTCAACAATGGGATCTTTGGGAAATGGTGTAACTTTTCTAGATGCTTTAATTAAAATTGAACCAACTCTTTCTATTGAATTAATTGTATCATTTCCTAATCCATTTTCAATTTCTTTGTTTGATGAATTTGGGAAAGCATATTTCACTTGATCTCCAAAATAGCTTGGATTCTCTTTCTTATGTGATTGTATTTCGGTCATGATGAGATAACTTGATAAACAAAAAACAAACAAAAATGTATGTTTCGTTAAAAGAAAGAAAAGAAAACAAAAAAGAACAAAAGCTTAAACACTGGTTGAACTACTTTGTAGTTAGTCTTGCTCTACTTTTTTTTCCCAAACTAAGTTAATCATCACTCCAATTCAATAAATATTAGATGGCTGGGAAAATAAAGATTAAGTTTCGGGCTGTGTCGAATGGCTGGATAATTTTTTTTTCCCTTCTCATAAAATTATGAGCAGCAGCAGGTCCTCATGAATATGAATTTATTAATTATATATTATAGATTGTAAGCTTTAAAAACTTATTGTTAGAAGTGAAAATAAAATAAAAAATATCTATGTAATAAAGGCAAAATATTATTCAAAATATCTTGGTTCATCAAAAACGTGGAAATGATGTTCTCTAACACCTTCATCATAAAACATTGAAGGAAATCTTAAATTTTCATCAACTTTGTCCTCATCAATTCTTTTTGAAGAGTATGTTTCATCAATTTCGCCTTCCATCGGCACAATAAATTTACCAACTTGTAATTCAGTATCTGTAATACTCCCTCTACTAATTCTAGCATAACCTGTCCTCTTTAACTTTTTATAAAGAATATATTCACACCATCTATCATCATCCGTGGAGTCAATATCATGCATGCCAGATTCTTCACTAACATAGGTATTATAATTACCTTCTAGAGGTGTGGTCACTAAATAACTTAATAAAATTAATGGCCTATCACTACTACCCATAATATCTCTAACGCCTAAACTCTGTAATCTTCTATCTTCAACATCTTCTTCTTGACCGGAATGAAAAACAACAACATCAACCAATGTACCATACATATCTAAAGTTGCATGAATGGCAGGTGCTAATTCCCCAACGGGTGATGGTAACAAATGATGTGTCGAATTAATAATTGGAAATTTTGAAAGTAATGCAGCACCCCAAGTATGTTTATTTGGACCTGGTCCAAAATCAGCATACATGCCCAGTTCTTCAGCTAATCTTTGAGTTAAATCTCTATTACCCATGATAATTCTTTCAGTATCTGATTCTAATAATCCAACGACATCCAATTCTGCATCTTTAATTAAATCTCTCATTCTATGTTCACTTGCCCACATATCATTATCTAAACCAAAATGAATTGTCCAAATACCAGCAGTCAATAATCTGGATTCTGGATGGTTAGGTGTTGGAGGAGTAAATTGAAATCTGTTGAATGCAATAATACATGACATAAATATAAAGCAAATTAAGTAATTTGCAACTTTTGTTAAACAATGCTTAATTTTTGTTTCTTGAGTCTCGGAAATTTTTGGAATTTTAAATAATAAAAGTGCAATGAATAAAACTGATGAAAGTAAAACTAGATCTGTTCTTTCACGTAATATAGGTCCACCTGGAACGAATGCATATGCGACAACCCAAACATGCATTAAAATCAAGATTAAACTGAAAAGTATTGAAAGTGATAAAACTTTTGCAATTTTTTTGTAATTTTTGGATAACTGTTCAAAACAAAGTGGAGTTATAAAACATAACCAAAAAACATATTGTAATCCACCAATATAACCTATCCAGCCATGAAATAAATAAAGTAATATTGAACCAATGATACCTTGATAAGTGGCAATTTTAAATATTGATGGATTATATAAGCCACAGTAAACACCAATACACATAACAATTAATGAAATAGCCCCATGTGGAACAGGGACTGGCCCATCAATCGGGTAACCACTCCAAGTCCACAAAATAATGGTGGAAGAATCGGTCATCATACTCAGCATTGAAAACAATAACGAGCCACAACCAAGCGATGTTATAAATATTGATGGACTATTAGTATCAGTAGAGTCTTTCTCATATGAGCTCTCATGCTTTTCTTTTAATAATTTATTTGGAATCCTTGTATAATAAGCGGCAAGTAAACCAATTACTAAACCTGTTCTATTGTAACCTCCAGTATCATCATTCATAATGGGCCATATTGGATTATTTGTGTAAAAAGCAAATTTTGAAATGGATGATAAAATTAATCCCATAACAAAGGTTGTACTATAACTTCTAATATTCGATAAATTTTCAGTTGAACCAATGGAGCCAATTTCAACAGTTAGTGAGATAAACGCAAATGCATTACCAATACTAACAGAAAATAGTCTAAAAATTGGATCAGGTAAATAAAATGAACCCACACCAAATAAGCAACAAAGAATTCTACTAATATTTGGATTTTTCATGAAATAATTTCTAATTTTGGAGTTGAATAAAAATACAGGGCTGAAAGAACTTAAGATAACTAGTTCGTAACCACTAATACCCATATACCACAATGGAAAATACCAAACACATAAAAATAAGGAAGTAAACACACTCCAAAAAATGAATGAATTAGTAATGTTAATTGCGATTTGAGCATAAGAACCATTTAATTCAAAAGTCTTAGGAAATAAATTATCAGATTTCAATTTTGAATCTGAGTTTGAATCTGATGTTGAAATTGTGTTATCTTGATTTATTTTATCCCGAATTAAATTAACATTGAAATTCGATGCAAAAAATTCATCAGAATTTGAGCTTGGTCTTATTTCAACATATAAATCTTTAAAATCAATAATTGACCAAGCATCAAATGCAATATCTAGAATAATTAAACCCCATTCACAAAATGCATAATACGAATAAGAACCTGGAACACGATGAACCTTATGTAAAATAAATAAGTAAACTAATGGGAACAGTGTTAAGAAAAATGCCCAAGCAGTATATGTTCTATATTTCCGTAAATTTGATCTTGGCGGTGACAATTTTGTAACTGCCAAATCCCACGGGGCTGTTAGAACAATGTATAACACCATAAAAATATCATGCCAATCGTGATCGTCAGTTGAAGTTATATAAACCCATCCACCGCAGGAGACAGTTCTTAGTATGCCTGTTATTAAAGCAATATTCGGATATTTTGAGTTTGGTTTGTATAATCTAATGTAATTCAAAAATAGTAATAAAAATCTTGGGCCCGATGTTAAAGCTATTAAAATTTGAAAAACAGAACGTTCAGGATATCTATCACCAATAGTGGCAGATACACTAGGGAACCATTCATCAGGGTAACCAAAATGCTCATTTTTCACGATCTTATGGAAATGTAAAGTATAACCAAGTATCAATGCTACAATGAAAGCACTGGAAGAACAGACAGTGTGTGCTATGGCTACTAATTGCGCATTAAACTTGAGCAAATATTGTTTTTCCATTACAAAAAAATGTTGGTTAAGAAATTTTGATGGTATGTATGCAATTAATTATTAAGTCTGAGTTTTTGAAACAGGAGATTTCAATTAAAAGAAGAAACAATTCCCAATTCATGTTTCCCATTTCGAGTATCTGTCAATTTCATGACGATCACGTGCATGAATCTGCTCAGCGTCGATCGACTGTGTTTTATTTGATAAAAAATTACCATAGAGAAAAAAGAGGGGAATTTTTGTTCCCAATGAAAATATAGCGTTTTGAAATTTGTTGACTGTGTAAATTAAACAAAACTTGTATAATTAAACAAGACATATATATATATTCACATAATGGCTGGTAAGTAGATAATCTGCTGGTTATTTTATTCAATATAAGGGTCAGGATTTTACTAACATTATTTTTGTATACTAATTTAGATTCCACATTCAAGCATGCTCCAGAAGTTTCATTTGATGAAATTGATTACAGAAATCCAGTTGATTTAAAGAAGGCACAAGAATCAATGTTAAAAGAACAATTTGTTAAGATTGAAGTTTTAAAAGTTGTCAGAAAGGCATTAGAGAATTGTTGGAAAGTTAATGGACCAAATGGTTATGAAGACTGTAGGGAATTAGCTGATAAGTATCTTGCTTTATTGCCAGACTCTAGAGCTCAAGGTTATTTAGGTTATCAAAGAAACGATCCATCCAAATAATTTTAATGCATTTTTTACTATTCAATATCTAACTATTTATTTATTTCATTCAATATATCTTTCTTTTATTTATATATAAAGTTGCTGGTTCAATATCAGGGATTAAAGTATGATCCATAAACTAACAAAACCTAGCGTAGATAAAACTAAATTATTTCTCAAAAGTATAACGTGCAATTTTTACTAATTATTCAAAATGAGGTATAAATTACAAAACTTGTTACTATTAAAATTATTATTAAACTATTTTGGATATATTAAATTAAATTGGTTTAAAAAACTAAACAAAATTTCTATGGAAAGAAAAAGCAACTACAGGCAACACCTTTTGGAAACATTATCACCAGAAGGTTTCTTTGGTAATGGAGCGTGATTAAATAATAAAAATCCAACGCCAGCACCAATCATACAAGAAATAAATAGGTAACCGTTAAAATACATGAATAAAAGCATAATTGTATGATGAACACACCATTCCATTGTATCACCCATGCAGTAAATAATATGTTCAAAAATACTTGGATAAATGTAAATTTTATCACCCTTTTCAATTGCCAAATTTTTATTCAAACTCCATAACCATTTATGTTTCCAGGTTTCAATAAATGGGATAAACATATCTGACAACATTGAATTACCAACTAAAGTTTTTTCATTGAATGAATCTTCAATATTATTTAATTCGTTACCATTTCTAATAACATCACCAACTTCTTTTTTACGATACTCTATAATATGTATTCTATATTCACTTAATAGTCTTCTCCACCAACAAATTGTGATTAATAATGCAAAACAACCCACACATGTACCACCAAACAAAGCTTTTGTACTTGTTTTCCACTGACTCGATATAAAGCAGACATCTTTTGTGTACCAATTCCATAACATACTCATTGTACAAGTCATTTGCATTGCTGAAGAAGATGCCGAGCTTGATGCCCCACCCGTATTCATACCCATACTCATGCTGGACATGCCTGGCATACTCGACATACCCGTTGACATGGCCATTTGGGTACTCGAAGTCATATCCATTGCCATTCCTGACATGGCCATTTGGGTACTCGAAGTCATATCCATTCCCATTCCTGACATCGCCATTGAAGTAATAGAGCTAGCAATAGTTGATGTTGTTTGCATGACCATAATCATAGATGATGTAGAGCTTGATCCCATATCCATGCCTGCCATTCCTTCCATACCTGTCATATTTTCCATATTAGTGGTAACAATTTCCTTGTTTAAATCTAGTGAAAAATCCGATCAATACAAATAAACCAGAACTTCAGTTTCTTCCAGTTTCTTCAAATTGGAAAATAAAAGATATAAATACTAACTGTTTCAAGTTAAGATTATTAAATACTGGAGGAACTCAATTAAATGACAATTTCAGGTAACTTAGTACCAATTTTTATTGCCAGAATCATGTTACTGTATTAAAGTTCCCTTCTCAGAGTCGCCCTATGCTCTATAGAGACCGTACTGTAATAGTCAGTGGTAATTACCTATAATAGGAATTTACAGGGTCTCATACTCAATTGCATAGAGAATATCCAAATTAGGAAAAACGAGCAAAATAACTTTCGTATTTTATCATTTTATTGAGTAAATTAACTTAAAAATGAGCATTTTATTGACTGCAATAGTCAAATTCACTTAAATTGGGACTGATGGTTAAATGATATTGTTGTAAAAAACTAGGACTTCATTAATAGGCAATTTAAGAACTTGATTTATTAATCCCTTTCAAGATTATTTAATAATTCATTTTCCCGAAATTATCTATCATTTTTTCATTTTATCAATTTATTATACCAATATAACTAGTAATAACATTAATTAAAATGTCAGATAATAAATATATTCCAATTGAAGTGATGCAAAAGATGGACATGGGTAGTTCGAGTAGTAGTGCTACCATTGCACATACATGTAAAATTTCCATGTTGTGGAATTGGTATACAATTGATTCATGTTTCTTAGCAAGATCATGGCACGTTACATCAAGAGGTATGTTTGCCGGTACATGTATTGGTGTTTTCTTTTTTATACTAGCCTACTGTTGGTTCCACAGATTTATTGTTGAATATGATAGATCTATAGTTGACTATAAAGTTGCCAAGTATAATCAAGAAAATACAAGCTGTTGTTGTAATCCTACATCTGGCGATGAAGATTCGACAGGGAAAGACTCAGGAAATGACGAAAAAACAATAAAAACAGAAACCAATGTTCCAAGACCAGGTGCTAATTTCTGGGGACCATTATCTTCAACATTATCACATAAATGGTATTTTGGTTGGTTGAATAAGAAACACGGTGACGAAGTTGCAATTTATCCGTCGCCAGCTGAACATATTGGTAGATCAGGATTGTACTTGATGGAATGGACCGTTTCGTATCTTATTATGTTGTTATGGATGTATTATAATGGTTACTTAATTATTACAATGATTTTAGGATATTTCTTCGGTCAATTAATCTTCAATTACAGTCCATTAACAGTTATAAACAAAAGTAATTTCTTACCAGACCCAATTCCCCAAGCTCACTGTTAAAAAGGTGTTTATAATTTGCTAATTGTATAATAACTCCCTTAATTTAGTTTGATTTCTTCCCTTAATAAAAATTTATTACTACTAATTTGATATATTTCGCTCTTATTATTCGTGTTCCCAAATTTTTCAAAAACAAGATAAAATATCAGTGTATGACTCAAAACACTCGACAATTGCCAAAAAAATTACGTGGAAGAAAAAACTAACATAAACCAGGAATAACAATAAACTTGTTTTATTTTATTTTGAAGAATTATTATATACTTCAATACTACAGACAATGTTAGATATACTACAGTTTATTGATGAAAAGGGTGGTGATGCCCAAGCCATTAGAGCTTCTCAAAAAAAGAGAGGTGATCCGGTTGAAATCGTTGATGAAATTATTTCTGAGTATAAGGAGTGGACCAAATTAAAATTTCAAGTTGATGAGTTAAACAAAAAGCAAAATAAAATCCAAAAAGAAATTGGTTTAAAGTTTAAGACAAAGGAAGACGCAACTCCATTATTAAAAGAAAAGGATGAAGTTTTGGCTGAAAAAAAGTTAGCCATCGAAAAAGAACAAGAATCTGATAAACAACTAAGATGGAAAGTTAACCAAGTCGGTAACATTGTTCATGAATCTGTTACTGTTTCTCAAGATGAAGAAAATAATGATTTAGTTCGTACTTTCACACCAGAAGGTTTTGAATTCGAAAAATTAACCAACATTGCAACTGGTACTGGTAAGCCAGCCAAATTGTCCCACCATGAAGTTCTATTGAGATTAGATGGTTACGATCCTGAAAGAGGTGTCAAAATTGTTGGTCACAGAGGTTACTTCTTAAGAACCTACGGTGTCTTTTTAAATCAAGCTTTAATCAATTACGGTTTGTCTTTCTTAGCCTCTAAAAAATATATTCCAATGCAAGCTCCTGTCATGATGAATAAGGATGTCATGGCTAAAACCGCCCAATTGTCAGAATTTGATGAAGAATTGTACAAAGTTACTGATGGTGATGATGAAAAATATCTAATTGCCACTTCTGAACAACCAATTTCCGCTTATCATTCAAATGAATGGTTTGAATCTCCAGCCGAGCAATTACCTGTCAGATATGCTGGTTTTTCTTCTTGTTTCAGAAGAGAAGCTGGTTCTCATGGTAAGGATGCTTGGGGTATTTTTAGAGTTCATGCGTTTGAAAAAATTGAACAATTTTGTATTACTGAACCAGAAAAATCCTGGGAAGAATTTGATAAAATGATTGACAATTCTGAAGAATTTTATAAATCTTTGGGTATTCCATACAGAGTTGTTGGTATTGTCTCTGGTGAATTAAATAATGCAGCCGCTAAAAAATACGATTTAGAAGCTTGGTTCCCATACCAAAAAGAATTTAAAGAATTGGTTTCTTGTTCAAATTGTACTGATTATCAATCTAGAAATTTGGAAATTAGATGTGGTATTAAATCAAACAATCAAAAGGAAAAAAAATATGTTCATTGCTTAAATTCCACTTTATGCGCAACTGAAAGAGCCTTATGTTGTATTCTAGAAAATTATCAAACTGAAGATGGTCTAATCATTCCAAAAGTTTTAAGAAAATACATTCCTGGCGAACCTGAATTCATTCCATTTGTTAAAGAATTACCAAAGAATTCAACCTCCAATAAGAAGGAAAAGAAATAAGTAATCTAATATTTTTATTTATTTATAATTTTATATATAATATAAGCAAAGAAAAAATACTAAAATTCAATAATCGTCTAGCTGATGTTATAATACTTATTGTCTCCTAGAACAATTTATTTTCAACCGTTTACCGTCCCAAACTTATCATCTTAATCTTGTTAATTTGCGTCTTAATTAACCGTATCTGGAATGTTCACAAAGAAAATTTTAAAAAAGGAATAAACTATAAAAATAAAACAATACCTCCGGTAAAAAAAGTACGGGCATGTTTCTCGGTTATAATATCCTTATTTATAAGGTACTGAAAGAAAAAAGACATACAACTTGTAGATATAAAAGAAGGGATAGCTATCCCAAAAAAAAGAGTATGATAATAACCGTTTGATTTACGTAAAGATTTTTTTTTTCATTTGGTGAAACTTAGGGTAATGGTTAATTAATTAAAGATAAGATATAAGAAATATTGACATTTAACATAGGTAAAAAAATTGAAGACTAGTTACTGCTAAAAGGCTTTAGCATAATTCCACGAAAATGCAGATAAAAAAATCTCCGACTTCGAACTCTTTCTCTTTCTCTCTGTTTAGAAACCGAAAAGATTGAAAACTGTTATGACTAACACAAATACATGTCTTATAACTGCCCGTAACCAGTGATATTTAACAAAATTGAATCAAATTAATAACTATAATTGTAATTTGATAAGCAATTGTCGTTTTTTTTATAATTAAAAAAAAATCAAAGAAAAATTTAGTCTTGTTAGCTAATTAACATAAATCATGTATCCTCCTAAGAGTTAGCATATAAAACTAAAAGCAAGTAGAAAGAAACAAAACCTCCAATTAGTGAAACTGAGATTTTTTTCTAAAAATTTTCATAGCTTGTATTTCTACGTTTTCACAAAGCGCATATACTTGTCATGATAGTCCAATTTAATAAAGTTGGCATTAAACGCACTATAACCAACCATCCTAGATTTTTCTATTAGAAATTTCCGATGTAACTGTATCCGGGCTGTTTCCAGTGAAAATTGCCAGACAAATGAGAATTAAGATGAGAGTAAAATCTCCTAAAAAAAAAAACACGATTTTCTTTTTGCTGATCTCTATAATATTTCTATCTGGAGGATATTTAGGTAGCAGAGCAATAAAAATGGCAACTACAATACCTATAATTAGTTGTATTTCCATAAACAAAAATCGATTTTTGGCGGTTCGTCCATCAATTGGTAGCACTTTGAATAGAAAAGTGATAACAGCTTCGATTAGAAAAAACATGAATGGCTTTCTAAAAAACTTCACAGTACTATTACTATTCTCCTTTAAAAGTTTAAAGAGTAAGAACACTACTAAGACGAAAAGGGAAATAATCGTTCCGAATACCACGCAGATGGCTTGTTCTCTGGATAGCTTAATAAAAGCTCCTAACAAAAGCATGAAAGATGCAGCTGCAAAAATAAGAAAATATCCTAGTAGTGGCATCAATGCTTGTTTCATGGTAAGATCTCTTATCTTTTCCCAAAAGTTCTTGTCTATATTCATATCGCACCCCAAATTGTTCTGCGTGTCGCATTCCAGATTGTTTTCTATGTCCTTATTCATATTGTTCTCCATATTGTAATAAAATGTAGTGAAATTAGATAAATAAACGTAAAACGGACTTTGAAACTAAAAGGAAAGATGGTTTAAAACAAAAAAAATCCAATTACTCCCAAGGCGATCTGACCGTGATTCCAATGAAACTGCCGGTAAAAAAATTTCCGACCGCGATAAATCTTTTTTTTGTCCTTATGTAGAAATCCAAAAGACTGAAAACTGTGGAATTAGACCAGTTGCATATTCTCCAAATGCCGTGTTGATAACTAGGTTAATTAACTATTTAATTCTATTACATAAAATATATACCGTCTTAAGACTCTTCCATATAAGATCTTAAGAGCAACAAAAAAAAAAAAAGAATCTCTTATTGGCAAAATTAGAACCTTTTTGCTGAAAATTTTATCGTCTTTCTCCGAATTATATTTTTCTACTCCTTCGACCTGTCACCATAATTTAACATAATAAAATTAGTTTCAAACATTTTTAAGCAACCGTCTTAAAATTTTTCAGTAGAAATATCCTGTGTAACCTTATCTGGGCTACTTTCAAAAAAAAGTGTCCAGCAACCATTTAAAATGAAGACAAGACTAACACTTCCTAAACAAAAAACCAAGATTTGTTTTCTCGTCATCTCTATAATATTTCTTTCTGGGGGGTACTTGGGTAGCAAACTAATACAAATTCCAACAACCAAAGCAATGATTAGTTGTATTTGCGAAAGCAGAAATTGATTTTTGACGGTTCGTGTCGTATTTGATCCGACGCTAAATAGAATAGAAATAACACCTTCAATTAAAACGAACATAACTGTTTTTCTAGTGACTTTTATAGTACTTGTGTTTGAAAAAAATTTGAACAAGAAAAATCCTAAGCAGAAAAAGAATATAGCAAGCGTTCCGAGTAGCAGGTACAAGGCTTGTTCTCTTGATAGTTTAATACTGTATTTTTGCATAATGTAATCTGGTAACAAAAACAGGAAAGTTAAAACTGTGAAAGTAATAATATACCCTAGTAGCTGCATCAATGCTTGTTTCATGGTAAGGTTCCGTATTGCTTCCCAAAAACCCTTGTCCACATTCTTGTCCGTACCGTTCTCCATATTATTCTCCAAATCGTTCTTCATATGGCTCTCCATATTGTTTTCCATATTGTTTTCCATATTGTTTTCCATATTGTTTTCCATATCTTTTTCCTTATTGCTTTCCATATTGTTCTTCATATTGAAATATAACTTGATAAGAACTAATCGATAAATATAAAATAGCAGTAATCGAAAGAAACAGTCGGATTAAAAAAAAAAAAAATGACTTTCATCATGAGTCACCAATGAGGCATCGGTAAAAAAATCTCCGACTGCGATAATCTTTGTTTGTCCTCATGAGGAAACCTAGAAGATTGAAAACTGTGGAATTCAACCAATTGCATATTCACTAAATGCCATGTTGATAACTAAATTTGTTGACCATTAATCAATGGATTCAATGTTTATTTTTTTTTGTTGCAACAGAAATTTTAAATAATCTTTCAAATTAAGAAAAACTCAATAGCATTTGTATTAATCATTTTACATAAAATATATACCGTCTTGAAACTTCTCGTTATAAGATTTTGAGAGCAACAAAAAAACATTGTCTCCTATTGGCAAAATTGGAACCTTTTTGCTGAAAATTTTATGATCTTTCTTCGAATTATATTTTTCTACTCCTTCGACCTGTCACCATAATTTAACATAATAAAATTAGTTTCAAACATTTTTAAGCTAACCGTCTTAAATTTTTTCAGTAGAAACATCCTCTGTAACCGTATCTGGGCTACTTTCAAAAAAAAAGTGTCCAGCAACCATTTAAAATGAAGATAAGACTGAGAATTCCTAAACAAAAAAAACAATTTTTTTTTTCTGGTGATTCTCTACAATGTTTCTATCGGGAGGGTATTCAGGTAGCATACTAATAAAAATTACAACAAAAACACCAATAATAAGTTGTATTTCCGAAGACAAAAATTGATTCTCTGTGGTTCGGGTCTTATTTGATCCAACGCTAAATAGAATCAAAATAACCCTTTCTATTAAACGAACATATATGTTTTCCTGGTGATTTTTATAGTACTTGTGTTTGAAAAAAAATTGAACAATAAAAATCCTAAGCAGAAAAAGAATATAGCAAGCGTTCCTAGTAGCAGATACAAGGCTTGTTCTCTCGATATTTTAATACTGTTTCTTTGCATAATGTAATCTGGTAACAACAACAGAGAAAATACAACTGTGGAACTAAAGATATATGCTAGTAGCAGCACAGCTTTCTGGTAAGAATTTCTCATCTTCTCCCAGAAATTCTTATCCATATTGTTTTCTACATTGTTCTTCATATTGTTCTCCAAATCATCCTTCATGCCGTCCTCCACAAATTTATCCATATCAGTATCCATATCGTTCTTCGTGTATTTTTATATTTGTAATTTGGTAATAATATTTCATAAATAAGTACAAACTGACTCTGATTGTAAAGGAAAAGTCGACTCAAATAAAAAAAATAATGAATGCCAATTAATAATGGTATTGAGGCGGTTGTATCATATATTCAACTTTCAAATTTGCCCACGTAACAGAGCTACATACTTGTAATCGTTGAGCAACTCATGATAAAGGAATTAAAATACTTCAAGATACCATACTAATCATGATGGCAGGGTGCATAAAGAAATGGCAATATTAAATACTCTTGAAAAAACCTAGAATCTCTTGCAATTACGATCAACATTATAACCATTTTGCAATTTTGCTCTTAGTATTCAAGAAAATGTTGTCTTTTGTAGTTCTAAAATATGTCGTTTTATCAAAGCAGGCTATCAAAAATCTGCTAAATCCATCACTACCGGTATAATATCGCATATACTACATTTGCTAAACATGGTGCACACTTAATATATGTGGATGTCCTCTGAGAATCCGAATATCAATTTTGATTATAATGAAAATAGGGTCGGCTGGGACAAAAAAATAATTTTATGGAATAGGCTAGTTACGTTGGTAATTGGCAAATTATAGGAGTTTATATTGTACAAGAGAACGTGAATGTAAGGTTTTACTAAATAAATGGTGTGTATCGGACAAAATGGTTAAGAAAATGGTAAATATAGTGTAGCTGGTGGTACCAGTAGCAATTGCAATTGTTATTGTTATGCAACATAGTATATAATTAACATTGAAAGAATTGAAAGTATTTTGTAATTTTTTTTTTTTTTTTGAATGTGGGTCCTACCGTAATCAACAGTTTCTTCAAAAACATGAACTTTCCTAAAGAGGAAATTAATCGCTGACAACTCACTGCAATCAAACGATCTGCTTTATTATTTATACACTTAACTATTTAAGCAATAAATATATTATTTGATGAATACCAATTATATGGCCATTATTCAAGATAAAAGTACAGTTATAAAAGAAAGTCAAAATTCAAAGAATCATATTTTAAGTAAGCAGATAATTCCAGAAACTTATCATGTCACAGAAAATTCAGAAAGTGATATAGATGTTGACGAACAAGGTGCCATAGTGATTGATGTTTACAATGATGAAAATCCTTTAGAAATTAACTGCATTTGCGATGATTGGCAAATCACTAATACTGAAGTTGAAGAATGGGAATTTGAAGACAATGAAAATAAAGATAAAATCACAAACTATTTATTAGAAGGCAGTCGTTCTGAATTGTACATTGATAAACAAGATTTAACTTTAAAAGATGACTTGAATAATATTAGATATTTAATTGAATTGTTCAATGAAAGGAATCAGCAATTATTAAATGTTGGATAAATGTAGAGAACATGAAGAGTAAAGTTACAGTATCTTTATCATCACTATAGTAAAAGTTAAAAACATTCAAAGCAGTGGAATATAAGTTACCAATATTTGTTTGTTAGTTATATAAATATATAAATTATTTTATAATGCATCATTTAAATTCACCGGCATTTCCTCTATTTGTGTACTATAATAATGTTCCAAATCATGTAATGTTTCAACGTCGTCATTTTTAACAAAATTAATGGCAACACCTTTTCTACCAAATCTACCGGATCTACCGATTCTATGTATATAGTTTTCACGATCTGACGGTAAATCATAATTAATAACTAAAGAAACTTGTTGCACATCAATACCTCTTGCCCAAACATCAGTGGAAATTAAAACTCTTGAATTACCTAATCTAAACTCATTCATAATTTTGTCCCTTTCATCTTGTTTCATATCACCATGCATTGAAACTACCGTAAAATTTGCTTTTTTCAATTCGTTTGATAACCAATCAACCTTCCTTTTAGTATTACAAAATATAACTGCTTGAGTAATTGTTAGTGAATCATATAGATCACATAAAGTATCAAATTTCCATTCTTCCTTTTCAACTTGAATGAAAAATTGCTTAATACCTTCTAGGGTGATTTCATCTCTTTTAACTAAAATCTTAACTGGATCACTCATAAATTTATTTGTCATCAGTAAAACATCTTTAGGCAAAGTCGCACTAACAACAACCACTTGAACTCCTGGTGGCAAATATCTATATATATCATAAATTTGTTCTTGAAACCCTTTACCTAATAATTCGTCAGCTTCATCTAAAATAATCATTTTAACATTTCTTGAGCTTAATGAACGTCTTTTAATCATATCTAACACTCTACCAGGTGTACCACTAACAATATGTTGTCCTTTGGTTAATTCTTTAATATCCTCTCCAACCGATTTACCACCCACACATGCATGAACTTTCACGTTCATGAAATCCCCCAATGATCTAATAACGTTCTGAATTTGAATTGCCAATTCTCTAGTTGGAGATAAAACAATAGCTTGTGTTGATTTGTTACTGGTATCAACGACTTCTAACATACCAATAGAAAATGTTGCGGTTTTACCCGTTCCTGACTGAGCCTGTGCAATAGTATCACGGCCTGAAATAATCTGTGTAATAGCTCTTGATTGAATAGCTGAAGGTGCGGTAAAACCATAACCATAAATACCTCGAAGTAGAGAATCTTTAAGATCCATAGCTTCAAAAGTAGGTGTTATAGGAATTTGCTTCGATATTTTAAACGATAGTTCGTTATCTTGTTTTCTATCAAAATCCATTGTTTGTGTCTAAATAATGTTAGTTTATAGCTCCATCTACAATGGAAAGTGAAATTAATAAATTCTAAAATTTAAAATTTTTTAAAAAAAATATGAAAAACAATAATACTCGCGAGTGTATTGTTGAAGTCAGAAAGCCTGGAGGTTCGTTACGATAACAACAGTACATATACATTTAGTAGTTATTTACTAGTTACTGATTTGTTAACTCCTAGGGAATTTGATTTGTACCATTTCAGACTGGTACAGATGAGTACTCAGTAATCGTAATTTTAGACCGCAATTTAATAAATACTAGCAATAATAGCTTATGAGTTCCGCGTATTCAAAAAAGTATTCATTTCTTGAAATTACAACCATACATTTACTTTAGAGCAATACAATGACAAATAACGAAGGACCACTGCTTGTTTTATTGGCAGGGGGTCACGCCGCTGGTAAGGTATGTATATGTACATAATTAGTTTATATGTGTTTCTTCCAAGTACTAACATTTTTGTTCTTACAGAAACTTGCAGCTGATATGCTCAAACAACAGGTTCAATCCAGATATAGTAATATTAAGATACGCATCATTGATATGGTTGACTATTTCATGAAAGAAGATGGCAAGGAAGATGACGGCTCAAGACATCCGTCGAGGTTCAATTTCAATGACATTAAAGAAGATCTACAAATGTTATTTGAATCCAGTATTGATATTATCATACTATATGGCTTATACGCACTATACGATTACAAAATTGTGGAAATGGCCACCGTTGGTATTTTTATTGATTGTGATTCGGATGTTAGATTAGGTAGATGGATTAAAAGAGATATTTCGAATAAGTCAAATAAAGATACAGACTCAAAGAAAGTTGAATCAGACGAATTACAAAAACTTTTAAGTGTTTACTTGAACCATTCCAGGTTAGAAATGAAACAGTTTATATTTGAAACTAAAGATAGAGCTGATGTTATATTACCTCGTGGTGCTGATGAAACAGGTATTACGCTGATTGTTGATGGTTTAGAGCCTCTTTTGCAAGAGAAATTCAAAGAGGAACTCAAGCCTATTTCATCATATTCATTGTACGAAGAAAGAAGTGAAAGTTCGACAAGTGCAAACAAGGAAATTGTTCAGCATTCTTTCAAAATCAATTTTGAAGAACCAAGTGTTGTGTCACTGAACAACGATAATTTTGTGACACAGAATAAAAGGTTTTATGATCTAAGTTGATTTTCTGCCATCAAAAACCAAAAAAAAATTTTGTTCTGTTATACCAAATACTTTCAATTCTATTACTAATATATGTGTATATATATTTAGTAATATACTTCTACTTTCTTAAATAATGCTTTATATTTTTTTTCTTTATTCACGATCATGATTTTCAATATGTTAACTGTTTTAACATTAATCAAACTCACTACTTCAGCTTACGTTTCAAGTTTATATTATTCTGAATGGTCATATGCACTGCAGCATTTTCCTTCAGACATTAGTCTTTCACATATTACTCATATTTACTATGCATTCTTCCAAATTGATGATCAAAATTTAGGATTATTGATTCCAAATGAAAGTGCAGCTACAAGTGACCAATTTCCACTAAACATTGATGCTATTACAGATGATGTTAACTTTTTGAAGAAATCAGATGCAATTTCCGGTTGGACTAATCAGTATATTTCCAACGCCGATAAAATTCAAGTGGGTAACATTCACTCAATTGGTTTGCTTGGTCAATTATCACAATTGAAAACTTTAAATCCGTCTTTGAAAGTTATATTATCTATTGGTGGGACTGATTCAAGCAAAACATTTTCAAAAATTTCAAAATCTGAAAAAAAAATAGATAAATTTGTGAACAATGTTGTGGCTAATGTTAAAAAATTTGGTTTTGATGGTATTGATATCGATTGGGAGTATCCATCAAATAAAAATGATAGGAATTTGTTATCCAGTATGATCGAAAAATTTCGTTTAGTTTTAGATGATGTAAATAAAAAAAAAATAAAAAATAAGTGTTCAAAAGAAAGATATCAGTTATCAATTGCTATACCATTAGATAGAGATACTTTACAATATTATGATTTTACTGAACTAAAAAAAAACATTGATTACTTTAATCTCATGGGCTATGATATTAGTGGCCCATGGTCTAAAAGAGTTGATTTTCAGTCTCAATTATATAGTGATACGATGCATGGTTCAACTGTTTCTGTTAATGATACAATAATGGATGTTCTATCGTCCAAGATTGATTTGAAAAAAGTGGTTTTAGGAATGCCACTATATGGTAGAGCATTTAAAGCTGATTCTTTATACAAAACGTTTAAAGGTTGTCCTGAAATCTCAAACAAAGATCCAGATTTAGGCGAGTGTGAAGTGGATTATGTTCATTTACCACCGGCAGACTATATTGAAGTTTTTGATAATTCAACTGGTGCTGCATATGCATATAGTACAAATCCAGAAAAGCCTGGTATTATTGTTTATGATAATCCAGATTCTGCAAGGTTAAAAGCTAGGTATGTAAAAAATTACAACTTGGCTGGTGGCATGTGGTGGGATTCTAAAGGCGATCCAATGTTTAAAAACACTTCCAGGTCTTTGGTTTACAATTTTGTCGATGAATTGGGTGGAATCAATGTTTTAAAAAGGGATAACTGTATTGTAAATAATAATTTATTTTATGGAGAATTGTCCAACCAAACTTCAAGCGGCGTGGTTGGGCCAGCTAGTGCTTCATCATCAACTGGTAATATAGCGGTTATTAATCTTTGCTTAATTTATATTAATCTACTTTTTAACTTTTTATAATAATTTATATGTCGAAGAATTATATTATATTTTATTATATTTTTATTAACTATTTATCAAAATTATAAAAATTAGTCAGCTTGATCCCAATTACCAGGTTTTGGTTGTTGTGGCATTGCTGGACCACCAGCTCTTTTTGCCACAATAATTTGATCGACACTTAGAACTGTACAGACAGCTTCTGTTGCTAAATTAATTGCATGCTGTTTACCAATTAATGAATCATAAATACCTTCTTCTTTAACATCAATCAAAGAATCATTAATATTATCAGATTCAATATTAATACCAAATTTTAAACTTTCATTATCACTTTCATCGTGAGATGCATAGAGTCTTGGTAAAACTTCGGATGGATCTAAGCCTGAGGTTTCACATAATAGTCTTGGTAAAAATTCAAAAGCTTCAGCAAATTTTTTAATACCAAGCTGTAATAAACCTGGAGTTTTTTCACCATAATTTGTAATTCTTTTAACTAATTCAGATTCAACTGAACCAGCACCCGGTAATAATCTTGGATCTTTTAAAACCGATTTAATTGATGCAACACCATCATCAATTGCTCTTTCAATATCATCCAAGTTATTTTGCGTAGCACCTCTGATAACGATTGTCGATGTTAATGAACTTTCATCATTCTGTCTAAAAATTGTAACTCTATCTGCGCCAATTTCTTTTGATTCAACTATATCAACAATACCCATTTCTTCTGGCATCGGAGCACCTAATCTGGCTAGTGGTGTTGCGCCACAAACACGGCATATACGTCTTAAATCAAATTTTGATGGCACTTTTAAAACTAATAATCCATATCTATCTAAATAATGTAATGCTAGTTCACCAACACCTTGACCTGCAACAACAACTCTAACACCAGAATCATAAATTTCTTTAACAACTTTATCTAATTCATCTTCTTCTCCTTTACTAAAATCCATCATTTCTTCTGCATTATGTAATAAAACGGTTCCTTTAGTTTCTGTTGTTGAAATATCAACTGGACAGTTAAAAACAACCACTTTTGAAGTTTCTGATATTTTTTTTAATAATGATTCAGGTTCTCTTGGAAAAACCATACCTTTTAAAACAAAAGACGCTTGCATTGATGCTCCCATAATTTTAACAACACGAATTGAATCAACATTAAATAAAGAAGGATTTGATTTTGGGATGACTTGTTGGACTGCGGTGGCAACCAAATCTGAAATAATGTCTTCTTGACCATACTGCTTCGACATAATAACTGGTTTAATAATCTTTAGTAATTCATCTTTATTTTCAAAATTTTCAATTTTGTTAATGATTAATTTATCTAGTTCTTCTAATGTGAATTTATTTGCCATTTTATATCCTTGAATAATTTCAGTCGGTGTTAAACCTAACACAACCAATTTTTCAGCCAAATGAAGTAATTCACCTGCTAAAACTAGAACATAATTTGTATTGTCTCCCATTTCTTCTTCTTGCTGTTTAGAATACATAACTAAAATTTTGACTGCTGGATGGACAATCTCGAGTTCTTTAATCATAGTTGCTGCATCATTGGTAATAAAAATTTTACCAAGCTGATTGACAATAATTTTATTCTTTCCACATGGACCAATTGATGTGGAAATCATTGAAGACAATTCACGGCATGCTTGAATATTTCTATTGATTGCACCGTCTGTATTAGAATGTAATTGATATCCTTGTTTAAACAAGGACATGTTGGGATTACTAGGTAATTTCAAAGACATTGTATGTATATTTTATGTACTAATTATACTTATTACTTTACAGATTATAATTAAAGGTAATGAAAGAAAATGAAAATCATTAAAAAAAATTATTAACGTCCATAAAAAATCGCCATCAAATTTTGAAAATTTAAATCTGCACGAACGTTTTTGTGACAGCAAGCTGGTTGTTTGTTTTATATTAATAATACTGGAATCTGTGAAAAGCCAGAATGTCTAATTATAAGTCGATCAAGCAGGAGATATTACATGCTTCAAACACGGATGATGACAAAATAACTGTCAATTCCATTGAATCTGAAGATTACAATCCAATGTCGGACATTCTGGAGATGTTTCAAGATCCAAATGGGTTGGGAGAGTTAGAATTACTTATGAGTTATACAAATGCTTATAAATTAGAATTAGAAGATGAAATCATTCAAAAGAGAAAGAAATACAAAGAGTTGCTAACCGATAAGAACGATCAATCGAACCAACTGGATCATTTAGATGATGATGTTGACTTATTATTAAATAGTTTTGAATCCATGAAAGAATTAGCTGAAATTACCGGTCATACAATCAATGATATGACCGCAAATATTAAAAAACTTGATAGTTGTAAAAAAAATTTAACTTTATCAATGGCAACATTACAAAAATTACAAATGTTAGTGACCGCATACGAAGAATTGGAAAAGAAAGTTGAAAATGAAACAGAAGTTAAGAATTATGAGAGTATTAAGCAATTATTAGGTGCAGTCTTGGAGCTTATGGATTTTTTCCAAACATATAAAAGTATCGATGAAATTAATACATTAAATAAGATGATTTCATCGATGAAAAATAAATTAATTGATGATATTTTTAATGATTTTGAAAAAGAAAGAGCTGGCAAATTAATCAATGATCAACTCGTTGAAGCATGTAATATATTAAGTATGCTGGGTGAGGCATACAAGGAAAAATTAACGAATTGGTATATAAATACAGTTTTGAAGGATATAACACAAATTTTTAAAAGTACAGAAGAAGCCGGATCATTAGAAAATTTAAAAAGAAGATACATTTACTTTCAAAATATTTTGACAAATTTTGAATCAAAACATTTAAAAGTATTTCCCAAAAATTGGGAGATGGTTTTAAAATTAACTGAATCTTTTTGTCATTATACAAGAAATGATTTGAAAGAAGTTACTTCCAAAGAGACAAGATTAAATAGCGATCAAGTCGATGTTAATTTGTTGTTAAACTCGTTATCCGAAACCTTAAATTTTGAACTATTTTTAAATAAAAAATTCAAATATTATAAGGAGTTTGATGAAAAGGATAATAAAAACGAAAACAAAGATCGCCATCCTAAGAAAATTGATTTTACAAAATCAATTTCTGATGTTTTTGAACCATATTTAAACATTTGGATTGAACACCAAGGTTCAATAATTGAAAACAAATTCACAGAATTTTTAAATCCAACAAATATGTTTAAAAAAACCGGTATTGAAGATGAAAATGGTAATACAAATACCGAAGAATCAATTAATGTTTTAGAATCTGCAGCTGATTTATTCAGACTATACAGACAATTACTTTTGCAATTATCTAAATTATCAAATGGTAAACCGCTAATTAAATTGTCAAAGATTTTTGGGAAATATTTATCACTATATCAACAAAAAATTTTAGAAATACTGTTACCCGATAGCAAAACTATCATTTCAGCCGATTTAAAAGACCAAGAAGAAGGCATTAATATTATATGTTTAGTTTTAAATACTGCAGATTATTGTTCAATGACTGTTACACAATTGGAGGAAAAAATCAAGTCATTAATTGAGCCAAAGGAATTAAGTGAAAACATTCAATTGGAAAACAGTAAAAATGGATTTTTAAAATTAATTAATTATTGTATTAGTTTATTGTTTTATAAATTAGAAAATGATTTGCAGATATCATGGAGAGAATTAATAAATAACAATTGGAAAGTTTTAAATGAGGTCATTGGAGAATCAAGATATGTTTCAAGTGTTAAATCAACCATTGAAGAAAATTGTAAAATTATATTTAATAAATTAAGTAGAATCATATATGTTCGAAACTTTATTGATAAACTGATTGAAGTTTTATTAAATGATTTACTAATAAACATTATTAAATTACAGCCAATCTCAGTTATAATGGCAGAGCAATTTAAGCTTGACACACAAAATTTCAAAACTTTTATCAATTCATTAACTAAATTAGCTGAAGGAGGTGAAAAAATTTTAAGTTCTAATAGTTTTAAAAATAATTTAAATAATAAATTCAATCAATTTGATTCATTATTAAAAATATTAATGGTTCCAACAAAACCAATGGATACATTAATTGTCAGTTATTTCAATATAATTGGTGATTCTAATTTTAGTAATTTCCTAAAAATCTTAAAGTTAAAAGGTCAATTAAAGAATGAATCAAATTTAGAAAAAGATAAATTTAAATATATGGATATGTTTAAACTTCAACTTCGAGCATATCAAGAGGAAAATGATGACGAAAATTCGGCATTAATTGAATCGAATTTATATATAGAAAAAATTAAGTTATCAAGTGTTAATAATGGACATTCACGTTCATCATCATCATATTTACCAACATCATTGTTATCAGCGGCGTCGGTCCCTATACCAATTTCACCATCAACGCAAATTCAGTCATTGAAACCTGCTAATACTAATATAACTAACTTTTTTAATAATTCAAAAATTGATACGCAATCCATTTTAAACACTAGAGATAATTTTGAAAAAAATATTGCTAAAACATTTGCAGACAATAAAATGAGTTTAAATGAAAATTTTAAAAAGTTTTTTAAGCGTGGTGTTGAATAATCATAGATCTTGGTGGTACTTTTTATAGAATGTAACTAACGTAATATAATAAAAGCTTTTATTTATTCAAATGCAAACATGTAACTAATATATAAAAGAATAATAGTAATAAAAATATAGATATATATATATAATAAAATAATCAAAACAACCGATATCTATTTCATAGATAATTTATTAATGAATGTAAACTGAAGAAATGGACGGAAATAAAAGTGTATAATGTGGGAAAAAATATATATGATAACAATAGCAAAATATTTTTGACAATAAATTTGAAGTTAACATTTTAATGTTTATTGTTTGTTCTCTTATGTCTTAACTCATTCTGTTTTTGTTCAACTTCTGGATCAAAATAAATGAATTCATCTAAACCTTTGCCGGCAGGAACCATCGGTAGGACAGGAACTTTCTTTTCGACAAGAACTTCTAATAAAACAGGACCGTCATTGTATTCTAACCATTGTTTGATACCTTCCTTCATTTCTTCTTGTTTAGTGATTCTGATACCTTTAACATACATTGCTTCAGCCAGTTTGATGAAATCAGGATTCGATTGATGTGTATGTGAATATCTATTTTTGTAGAATAAAGATTGCCATTGCGTCACCATACCTTGTTCTTCATTATTCAAAACACAAACTTTAACAGGTGCATTTGCTTGAACAGCTGAGGATAATTCAGTTAAAGTCATATTAAATGAAGCATCACCATCAATATCTATAACAATTGCGTTTGGTTTTGCGATTTGTGCACCAATTGCGGATGGTAAACCATAACCCATAGTACCTAAACCACCAGAAGTGATAAAACTTCTTGGCTCAGTCCAAGTGAAATGTTGTGCAGCCCACATTTGATGTTGACCAACACCGGTTGTAACAATAACTTGTTTACCAGTTGCATGGGCCTGTTTTGAAATTTCTTTCATTAAAGTTTGAGGCTTAATTAAGGAATCTGGTGTTTCCAGTTGATAGGAGTAAGGATACTCTGCTTTCCATCCATTAATTGATTTGAACCATTCAGGTCTTTCTTTAACTGGTTTCACTAATTCATTGAAAATTTCCAAATTTCTGGTAACGTCACCTTCAACAGCTTCAGTAGCTTCAACGACTTTATTAATATTTTTTGGAGATATTTCAAAATGAATAATACCACCTCTTTGTTCTTGTGCGGCTAATTTTGCAGCTGGAGCAAATTTATTAATGTTACAAGTAACTCTATCATCAAACCTAGCACCTAAGGCAATAATTAAATCAGCATTTTGAATTGCCAAATTGGCAACCGCTGAACCATGCATACCCAACATATCTAAAGATTTTGGATCATGTTGATCAAAGGCACCTAAACCTTGTAAAGTTGTTGTAACTGGTATGCAAGCTTTATCGGCTAATTCCTTTAATCTTTTTGGACCATCGGCTTTATTCATAATACCATTACCGACATAAAGAATTGGCCTTTTAGCTTTATTTAATAGTTCTGCTGATCTTTCAATACAAGTCATGGTATATTGAGTTGTCGCACTTTGGCTCAATTTAGGTAAAGTATTATTTGGAATTGTTGAAGATATTGGTATTTCAGTTTTCAAAATAGCCGCCGTAACATCTTTTGGCAAATCAACCAAAACTGGACCCGGTCTACCGGATGTTGCAATTTCAAAAGCTTCATTGATTCTTCTTGGTAATTCAGCAACGCTTTTAACCATCACATTCCATTTCGTACAAGATCTTGAAATACCAACAACATCAGCTTCTTGGAAAGCGTCAGTACCGATCGCACTTGTTGGAACCTGACCTGTGAAAACAACCAATGGTATACCATCGGCTAAAGCGTCTGCTAGCGGAGTAATGACGTTTGTGGCACCAGGGCCAGAGGTCACTAGAACGACACCTGGTTTACCTGACGCTCTTGCATAACCTTCAGCCATATGACCAGCACCCTGCTCATGTCTTGGTAAGACAAAGTTAAAAGATGACGAGTTGTATATTGCATCATAGACTGGTAAGATGGCACCACCTGGATAACCGAAAACTGTATCGACATCATGACGCTTCATCATCTCATGGAAAATTTCACCACCGGTCAAACCGATCAGAGAAGAGTCCATTTCAGAGTCTGCAAACTTTGGCTGCGGTGATCCACTCTTAGGTATAGTAGCAGTTGAAGACACTGGTGCAGATCCATTGGACTGATTGAACGCAGGAGCTGGAGATTCTCTAACGGTATTTGATGAAGACGAACGACAACGGAGGAAAATTCTTGGTCTTGTTGATGTTGAAGTTTGTAGTGCTGATTGCAAACAGCTTGAAGAGTTTATTCTTCTCTTTGCTAGATATGAAGCAGATTTGAAAGATCTGGATAACATTATGTGAAACTAGGGAATAAGGAATAGGGAATAAACTTTTAGATCTATCTGAAATAAAACGAATGAGCTAGAGCTAAGAAAAAAATAATAGGTATAGAATAATAGAAGCAATAAGAATAATAAGAGTAATAATCTATAAAAATATTCAACTATAGATCAAAACAAATAAAAGTAAACTTTTAAGAAATTTTTAAGAAATGATATAGGTTATTTAAGTCAGACGTCAGTCATATATAATTTTGAAAATCTCTCTGGGTGTGAGTAATTCAAATTTTTCATTTTTCAAATTTTTTTTTTTTTTTTTATTTTTCACCTTTTCAATTTTTTCGCCTCGACGGGGCAAAAAATTTTAATTTTTCTAAATTTCAGGGCCGTCAACGGAAGACCGGGAATAGAAGAAAAGGTTCTCACCGCCACTCATAGGGCATTTTTTTTTTATTTTTCTGTATACTTCACGTGACGTGTGTGGCGGGTGCGATTTTGTAAAAAATATATTCTATTTGTTTTACTTGTATCTACATTTAGTTACATGTTTCTGTACAGAACTATATAGTATATTTATAATCAATCAGATAATGAACAGGTGTCCTGATTTGCTTTATAAAAATACGAACACTTTAAAGGTTGGTGAATTTCATAGATACATTATAACATATACGCCAGACATACATAATGAGATCGGTAATAACTTATATCTAAAAATTAAGAATATTGAAAATGTTCTAATGACACCTGCATTGTTAACAGGCCCATATATTATTTACTGTGATATTAAATCAATTGATTATTCACACAAGGATCCTTGCTTTATAACTGCGGATCAACCAGTTTTTGAACCGAATCTCATACCTGGACAATCGTTAATTCATTGCTTATCACTACACAAACTTAAAGATAAATACATCTGGGTTGTTGATATAGTATCACAAATTGTTTTCAGTACAACTTCGGAAATAAATTTTGAAATTGTTTTAACAGGTTCGAGCGAATCACTACATTCAAAAGTTTATGGTTCCATTAATGACGGTAATTATAATACACTGAAATTGAATATCCAACATTTGAATACCTTGGATTTATGGCATAAATCACCGAATTTTCAACCATCGGTTAAAAATCCAATCCACTTGGTTATTCTGACACATGGGTTGCATTCCAACTCAACTGCAGACATGTTCTATCTGAAAGAACAGATCGAAAAAATTGCAAGCAAAACTGGCGAAAATATTCTAATTAAATCGTTCACAAAGAACGTTTGTCAAACTGAACGTGGTGTTAAATACCTAGGTAGACGGTTGGCTGAGTATATAATTAATGAGGCCACAAAAAATGTATCATTTATAAATAAAATATCATTTATTGGGCATTCCCTAGGTGGATTGGTGCAGACTTTTGCAATATCCTACATAAATTTCAACTACCCAAATTTTTTTCAAAAAATTAAACCTGAAAACTTCATTACAATGGCATCACCTTTGCTGGGTATTTCTAATGAGAATCCAACCTACGTCAAAATCGCATTGAAATTTGGAATTGTCGGGAAAACTGGTCAAGATTTGAATTTACAAGGCAACAGACCATTATTATTATTACTTCCATCTGAGCCAACCAGGAGAATTTTAAAGCAATTTAAAAGAAGAACAGTATATGCTAATGTTTTACATGATGGTATTGTGCCATTGCGAACTTCTGCATTATTATATTTGGATTGGAAGGGTTTATCGAAAGTTTACGAGGCTGTTAAAAAGGGTGAACTTAAGAAATCCAACATGTACAATGATAATGAAAATGGAACAAAAAATGATGTTAAAAATAATGATCAAGCAAGTGAGATTCCGGATGAAGTTAATCAAACAACAGAAGATGATAATTTTATTGATTCAATCAAAAGTAAATTTCAAACTGCAATTGGATTTTGTTTGCCAAATTTGCAAACAAATACTGAAAAATATCAGTTTTTCCAAACTAATGATGACGAAATTGTTGATAATAATGATAAAAAAATCATAGCCAACGAAAACCTAGTATCCATTCCAAAATCTTCAATTATTTCATCAATTAAAAGAATTTTACTGCCGCCATTACCAGATTCAAAATATTTGAATGATCCAAAAAGTAGAGAAAATGTGATTTTGCATGATAAAATTTATACACCGTCGATGATACCTAAAAAACATACAACACTAAAAAATATTGAATTTGACCTTTCCAAAAGACACAGATATTTAGAAGAAAAAATTGCAAGAAGGTGGCATTCAGGAATGGCATGGAGAAAAGTTTTAGTCAATCTAAAGCCAGATGCACATAACAATATGATTGTGAGACGTAGATTTGCTAATGCTTATGGCTGGGGTGTGGTTGACCATATGGTTGAGAATCATTTTAATGAAGATTGCATGAATGGATTGGACTCAAAAGACTGGGAATGCAATAATAATGAGGAAACTAATTGTGAGAACGTTAATGACAATGGTGATGAATTCGATGATATCGATTTGGATAAACTAGAAACAAAGAAAATAAATAATGAATTCACTAAAGTTCTGAATAAGGAATTCATTAAAATGCATCACGAAGATGAAATTAAAAAGGAGGAAAGCGACATGGATTACAATCATGATAAAGATAGCGAAGATGAAAATGAAGACGACCGAGATGATTCATGGATTAATGAAACTACAAGTGGGTATTATGATGGTCCAACTGGAATGATAAACTCTGTTTCAGTTTCTGTCAATAATGGCGTGGATGCCTGGAAGAAAAGTGTTTTCGACACTGTTGGTAGTGGAAATGACTTAACGGCAAGAAATAATATTGAAGATAACATACGAGAAGATTTAGGGCTTAATCAGTACATATAAAATATTTAGAAAAAAGTAAAGTAAAAATTACTATAAATTATTAATACTATACAGTAAATAAAAATTAAATTAAAGCTGGAGGTTCTGAAGTATTATATGGATTTTCAATTACTTCATATCCCTCCATAGGACAAATTGTTAGTAACAATGGGCCTCTAACAACAACCAAACCTAATTTTCTAGATTTGGGTTCTTTGTCTGAAAATGTTTCAACAACATCATTTAACACTAGATTCATTAATTGATCAAAACCTTTTAAAATACCGGTAATCGAACGTCCACCAACCAAGGTGACTTCAATCTCTTTGTTAAAATAGTTTTCAAGTTTTAAAATTGCATCTCTTTTTGGTCCTTCAAGTTTTTTTCTCTGTTGTGGTTGATTGTGTTGATTTTGCTGGTTTTGTTGATTATGTTGATTATTTGTTTGCTCATGTTGCTGCTCTTGCTGTTGCTGTTTTTGCTCCGTAGGCTTTTCGGTATCCATTGTATTGGTTTTCTATAATAAGAGTAACAAATTAATGTAGACTTTGAAATTTTTTAGCGATTCACTTTTTTATTTTCACACAACTCAACTAACTTTAGTTTCAAGGAAATGGCCAGTTGGTTATGTTTATTACGTTTATCACGTTTGTACAGCTAGTGGTAATTGAATTTCAGTTGATGAATGATATGTATCTATGTTTATTGGCTAATGGTTAATATACAAGTTAATTAATATACACTTGAATTATAAATTTTAGTTCAATCGCTACTGGAACAACCTCTACATCCACAAGTAATGCATCTAACATCAGTTTCACCGTTTTCAGCACCATTACTTAAACTTGCCCTTGGAACTCTACAAATGCATGTTGTATTATTATTTGTCTCTGTAACTTGAATGCATTTTAAACAACATAGGTTCTCATAACCTTGCTTTTTCCATTTGGCAATTAACTCTTTATCAGCAAATTTATTCTTAATTAACCAATCATACAACAATTTTGAAATTATTTTTTTCTTATAATATAAGTCATAAATATATTTCGACCTTTGATGATATAACTTTGTAATTTCCCATGTTGATTCATGTTTTGGTTTATTTAACTGTAGTGGTTTTGATTGTGCTTCTTGTAATTTAGTTGAAAATTTTAATAACGTTGGTTTGATTTTATCATAACCTTCAGGTGGCTGTTTTTTAAATTTATTTGGGGTTACCTTCGGCATTACTTGTTAATAAAGGCAAAAGGTTTTTGTATATAAAGAAAAGGAAAAAAAGATTAAAACTTAAGAATATTTTTTTTATTTTTTCTTATGTTTTTTTTTTTTAAATCTTCATTATTTTCCCTGTTTTTCTTACCTTCATTTTACTTTTACTTTTTCAGTTTAACCTCAATTAGATCAGTTAACAATGGATATTAGTGTTTATATTACATCAGATTTAATTAGCAGTGAAAGAAGAATAAGTCCAAATTGGACATTTGAAGAATTTAAAAATAAATTAGAGAGAATTACAGGTATTGAACCAAAAGATCAAAAGTTATGGTACCATAATACACCAGACTTATCGAGTCGTAGCGAAATCAAACTTGGCAATGAAGCTAAAATTAGTAGTATTGGTATTGAAAGCATGAGCCGTATTCATGTTGAAAATACCAACAAAGATAGTGAATTGAATCAACTCTTGCAAGAAAATGATGAAGATGACTGTGAGGATAATCATTATACCATTGATGAACAAAAATACGATCAACTAAATAAATCGGTTAAAAAATGGAAAATTGAAAATCAGTTAGGTAAGTATGATCCGACTTTTTTAAACAAAAAGCAGCAAGATATCCTTAATAATAAGAAGAGAAGTGAAAGTTTTAATATAGGCGATAGATGTAAAATTAGTGATGCAATACAAAGACTAGGAACTGTTGCCTACATTGGACCTATTAAAGAAATAGATGGTGGTGAAGGTCTTTGGATTGGAGTGAAGCTTGACGAACCATTGGGAAAAAACGATGGTAGTATAAAAGGCAAGCGGTATTTTAGCTGTAACGGTAAATACGGGTCATTTGTGAAACCAATGTCAGTAGAAATTGGGGACTTCAAAGAAGATGATGATGGTATGTTTGATGACGAAGAGCTTTGAAGCTTGAAATTTTAACGCGATCAGAAAATGGAAAAATTCGAATTTTCTCTGTTGAAATTTGTTTGGTTTCAATTATCTATTAGTTTGTTTGTATCATCTCTTTCTATCTGTTTAACTACTGGTCTGCTTAATTTAACACCTAGGATAATTATGAGTATTATTGACAAAATATACAACAATGTGTTTGCCGATTTTAATGTCTACCATTTGTTAAGATTGGTCATCATTATTGGTGGTTATGCCATTCTTAGACAAAGGGCGACGGAATGGTTAAAACAAAGACAACTGAAAAGTCAATTAGAGCACGATGAAAAAATGAAAGCGGAAAGTTTAATTCAAAATTCTGACGACGAAGAAGAATATGAGGATTATGATGATACAATGAAACAATCAGAAAAAGCTTGGGGTTGGGGTAAAGCAACTAGAAGAAAGGTTAAGAAGCAACAAGAGATATTTGAAAAGGAAATCGAAAAAGCTGCAGTTGAAGCTCAAAAGAAACTTAATAGTGGTTACGATAGTGATGAAGCAATTAACGAATTATTGGAAGATTAGTAATTACTAAATAATTGACTAATATAATCAATATAATCTGTACTTAATAATTTAAAAGTGTTTTTAATAAAATATATTTACTAGTAGTGAAAAGAAGCTTACAATTTCCTTTTAGAAAATAGCTGTAGTTGATGAATGTTTTGTTTTTTTTTTTTTTTCCTTTAAATTTATGTTATAAACTTAGCTGTGGAGTTTACAATTTAAATTGTTTTTTGATTTGGCATTCGGCTTCCTGAAAACTGTTTATTCTTTCATTACTATTGCTAAATAAAGAAACATTTGTGAAAAAAAACACATAGACTTATATTCTGTAAGAAAAGCAGGATATATAAATATTATACGGATACCAAATGTAAGCCTATGTTGGGAATTCAATTGTCCATAAGAATTCAGTGATTTTCATCTAATCCGGGGGAACAAAAAGCCATTATTAATCAATGTTTACATTAATTGTATAACGTTATTATAATAAACAAATACACGGAAAGCTTAATTATCAATTATATTTCCTAAAACAGCAATTTGTCAACAAAAAAGTTTTTTTATTATCGTTGCGATGGCTGGTTTCTAACTTTTTTATTTTTGATCATTCGAGTGATTTCTTAAGACCAAGCAAAAACAGCCCTAACGTGAAGATAGATACACATCTTCTCATTAGTAATTATTTTTTTGAAACTAAACTAAATCCATTTAAATTTTACTTAAACTCAGAAAGGTAAATGACAGTTTTTACAACATCAATGATGTCAAGCACGACAACCACCAATCTAAAAAATAGAGGAAATTCCCTGGTTGTTGTTGTTTCCAAAGCTCAGGAATTAAGAAATGTTTGTAAATTAGATAAACAATCACCATTTGTTACGATCAGATTACAAGATCAAGAAGAATCCACAAAGGTAGTTTCAAGAGGTGGTCAAACACCAAAATTTAACGATGAATTATGGTTTAATCTTGATGGAGTGGAGGATAGGATATTACATATTTCCGTTTATCATCAGAAAAAGAAGGATACAGAGTTGGTTTGTTTTAATAAATTAGATTTTACTCCTGCATTGAGAAGAAATCAGAATGAAGGTTATGATGGCTGGTTTGATTTGAAATTTGGAGGGAAATTTGCAGGCAGAATATATCTTGAAATGACATATTACCCAAAAGAAGGTGTTGTACCTGTTGATACTGAAAATGTTGGAAGATCCGAAAAAATGATGAAACAGAGTATTATAAATGAGAGTAAATTATACAATAAAAATGCCATGCATTTACCTGATTTGAATGATCGCTTAAATGAAAGTACTAAGAATACTAAGAGTAGACATACTCTATTGAATGATGATGATTACTATGATGACAGTGATAGTGATAGGGATATAGAACATGATGAAAAAGAACACAAACATGCTGAAAACGCGATAGATGATAAAGATCATCAAAATACTCATTCCAAAAATAATGGATGGATGTCATTTTTAGATAATAAAGTTAAATTACCAACTTTTTTGAACAATCCATTTGGTAATTCGACAAACTTTAATGAAAATAGTATAAGGTTTGGCAAAAAGGAAAAAACAAGCGAAATTAAAAGGAAACTTGAAAATCCGCAATTAGTTGAAGAAGCTCCCAAAAATTTATTTATTGGATCAAGCGATGAGGAAGAAATTGAAGATCAAAACAAGGATATATATAAGAAACAAGATAAGGTTAAAAATATTGAAACAATATTAAGAGAAAGTGTCACATCTAGACAAGAAAGAGTTTTGAATGAAAAGCCACCTCTTAGACCTTCAGAATTTCAACAAACTTTCGTTGATTCCGATAGTGATGATGACGATAAGGAAATAAATTATTCTTACAATAAAAGTGGTAATAATTTGTTTGACGACGATTCCGATGATGAAAGTTTAAAAATGGGCCAATCTGTTGATTTCCGTACTTCAACAAATTCACAAAAACGACCATTTTCTAGATCAACATTATCGGTAAATGAAGAAATAGCTGAAGATGAAATGAGAAAAAGCTTTAAAAACAGGCCGTTGCCACAAATGCCAAAAAATAGGCCCTCTAGAAAACCTAGAAGAACAGTCACTCCTATGATACCAATGATAGATTCTGATGATGATATTCATGATAATGTAGATGAAGACAATAATGATATTGAAATACCTCCGCCACCACCAAAACATGTTATACCCACGTTTGGATCACTGTTTGACAGTATCAGTAAAGAAATGTCCGAAAGTATTGGATCATTTAAATTACAAACCGGTGGTGAATTACCCAAAACTGCTCCGACAGCGCATGATAATTCACCAATGAGTTGGAGAGAAAGAAGGAGACTGAATAAATGATGTGTTTATACTATTATTGTTATTATTATTATTAACGTATATTTATGAATCCTTTTAGATCAATTAAATTATTAAAATGCAGCTTCATCATCACCACCATCATCGATTTCATCAAATTCATCACCATCATCAAAATATTTTTCAGCATTATAATCGTCATCTTCATCATCTTCAAATTCATCATCTTCATCTTCTTCAATTATTTCTTCTTCGGCTTCCTCTTCGTTACCATCAACATCATTTATTCTTTGTAATAAATCTTTTTGCTTTTCCTCTTCACTTAACTTAATTAACTTTTCCATATCTTTTTCATCACCTTTACTATAATGACTTAAATTTAAAGAACGTTTACCCTTTTTAGTGATCATGGCAGAATGTAATTCTTCAGGAAAAAATTTTAAAATAAATGGATGATCATCAATTGACCTGCCGATTTTAATCTTCTTTCTAAATTTATCAGAATAACGTTTAATTCCATCATTCACACCACCTTCAAGGTATGTTAAATTATTATTGTTTTTACTGGTATTATTGTTACCATTATAGCTATTATTATCCGTACTTATACTTTGTAAATTTCCAGTATAAAAGGAATTATTTTTCATTAATTCTGTTAAATTTAAAAATTGCTTTGCAGCGTCAATTTCAAGTTTCGTTGGTTTTCCATTTATTGGTAAAGGATATTGTAACTGCTCACCTTGTGTAGTTTGGTAGGTGGTCCTCTTTGAAACTGCTGTCCAAAAAAATTTGCAAACATATCACCTGCTTGGTCTCCACCACCCTGTGGTCCACCATTCTGCAAACCCTCTTCA